>CM024248.1:30245885-30285974 GCA_013421045.1 Propylea japonica
CCCATTTGGATGATTTACGAATGAAGCTAAAAACAAGAAATAATATAATTCAAAAAACTTGTGGTAATTGCATGGGGTGCAGACGCAACAACTCTTCGTACTGCAGCTCTAGCCTTAGTGTACTCTACTGCTGAATATTGTTGCCCCGTTTGGCTCAACAGTGCACATGTACATAAGATCGATGCACAATTAAATTTTTCCATGAGAATAGTAACTGGAACAATAAAATCAACACCAACTCCATGGTTACCAGTTCTTTCAAACATTTCCTCCACATATCCGCAGGCAGGTCATTACTTCGAAAATTTGGAACAAATTTAATTTTTCGACAAATTCATATCAAATACTCTCATATATTCCAGACAATAAGATTCCTCGATTAAAATCCCGTAAACCTTTTTGGTCAAATTCTTTTCTGAACTCAAATGAAAGTGATAAATCAATTTGGCAATCCGAGTGGAATTTATGTAATATACAGAACAAAGATTTAATAACTGATCCCTCGAATAAAGTTCCTGGATTTGATCTTCCAAGGAAAATATGGACTGTTCTCAATCGTATAAGAACAGGTCATGGACGTTGCAATAGTATGCTTTCAGATGGAATTCAGTTGAGAGTCCTAGTTGCGAATGCGGAGAAGCAGAGGAGACAATTGAAACCGATAAATAACTGTTCCATATATAAATTTCAGGATGGCTTGAGAGCTATACATGAAATTACCGATTCGTTTTGAAATTGGGTTATTAATTTTAAAATCGATTTAATAGAGTTTCAATCATTTTATTTTTCTGTTCCTTTTCTGCTTTGATTTTCTCGTTTTCAGAATTCCGAAGGCATCCTGGAGAGGGTTATCGTTCGGTCTGAATGAAGAAGGAATCTTCAATATTCTAATAGTTTTTAAGTGTCATTTTTGTTGAAACGGCGAGACAGGGTTTTTTCTACTGGGGTTTTTCCCTGAGCTCTGGTATCATACGAAAAAATAGTATGGTACCCGTTTTGCACCAACCTCAGTTAGGGATTTTTTATTTTGTTTTATGTATTGTATTATGTTAGCTCTTGATTTCAAAAGAATATATATATATTGTGAATTACGTGATAAAGGATTACAGGATAGGCTAAATCGGTGGTACTTGAACTATAGCTCATTTTTTGAGCTTTTTCCATAATTTCTTCTGTTCAACGTTTCGTTCAGCATTCGCGACGTTAATACATTAGATCTTGAGTCACAGAAATGCAACTTTCGTCACTCTTTCAACCGTTCTCAGGAAACTATCGATACTTTTAATAATATATTTTTGATTCACTCAGTTGTCCAAAAATTTCATTTGATCTTTCTTGGGTTGGATCTCATTATTGTAGCACAGATGTTTTTGATATCAAAATACGGTTTTCGGTAACTGACATGAAAACTAGATATGATCGAGAACCCGAAAAAAAGTTACATTCTAAGTTGGGTAAAATGAAACCCATGACCCTTAAGATATCCAGCTTTCAATTGGCTTCTTCTCCATACGAACAACCACGCAAAAGCTTCTGACGATATATTCATCGAAAAAGAGACACCAAAAATTGCCACAGTTCAGTTATAACAACATGAATCTGAATTGAGATGAATCTTCGATCGATGAAGATGCCTGTTTACCTGTGGGCTATAAAAAAACTTGTTTCCAATTTCCGCATGATTGTGCTCTGATGAATTCAAAATATTACCTTCGAAAACAACCGCATCAGATTCAACAACCCCAATATCGATTTGGGGATTGTGCAAAATTCATCACCTCTCCTCCCATAGTGGGTCTAAGCTTCAGACCCAATTACCCCTCTTGATTAATTCATGACAATTAAATGGATTCTTCAATGATAATCGGTTAAAGGTAGTGGCGGAAGGGAACGAACTGATTCACTTTTCAGCGAAATCGATAGTGATGCAGTACCGATACAAAGACTTCTACACATGATTCGTTCCAATAGAAAACACTTCAAAATCTGAAATTTCCGGGGGACAGGTTCAAGATTCCAGAATAAAAGTTGAATTCAAAATTGAGTTGAATGAAACCCATGAGTCTTAAGATGTACAGCTTTCAATTGGCTCCTTCCCATACGAACAACCTTGCGCAAAAACTTCTGACGATATGTTAATCGAAAAAGAGGCACCACAATGTTCCACATTTCACTTATAACAACATGAATCTAAATTGGGATGAATCCTTCGATCGACGAAGATGCCTGTTTACCAATAGGCAGTATAAAACTTGTTTTCAATTTCCACATGATTGTGTTCTGATACTTTCAAAATATTACCTTCGAAACAACCGCATCAGATTCAACAACCCCAATATCGATTTGGGGATTGTGCAAAATTCATCACTCCCTTCCCATGGTGGGTTTCAACTTCAGACCAAATACCCTCTTGATTAATTCATGACAACTAAATGGATTCTTCAATGATAATCGGTTAAAGGTAGTGGCGGAAAGGAAACGAACTGATTCACTCTTCAGCGAGAATCGATAGTGATGCAGTAGCTATACACAAGACTTGTACACATGATTCGTTCCAATAGGAACACTTCAAAATCTGAAATTTTAAGGATAGGTTCGAGATTCCAAAAAAAAATTGAATTCAAAATTGAGTTGGATGAAACCCATGAGTCTTGAGAGTCCAGATTTCAATTGGCTCCTTCCCCATACGAACAACCGTGTGCAAAAGCTATGTTAATCGAAAAAGAGGCACCACAATGTTCCACAATTCACTTATAACAACATGAATCTAAATTGGGATGAATCCTTCGATCGACGAAGATGCCTGTTTACCAATAGGCTATGAAAAAACTTGTTTCCAATTTCCACATGACTGTGCTATGCTTTCAAAATATTATCTACCTTCGATAACAACCGGCACAGATTCACCAACCCCAATATCGATTGGGGATTGTGCAAAATTCATCACCTCTCTTCCCATGGTGGGTCTCAACTTCAGACCAATTACCCCTTGATTAATTCATGACAATTAAATGGATTCTTCAATGATAATCGGTTAAAGGTAGAGTGGAACGAAAGGAACTGATTCACTTTTCAGCGAAAATCGATAGTGATGCAGTACCGATACAAAGACTTCTACACATGATTCGTTCCAATAGAAACACTTCAAAATCTGAAATTTCCAGGACAGGTTCAGATTCCAGAATAAAAGTTGAATTCAAAATGAGTTGAATGAAACCCATGAGTCTTAAGATGTACAGCTTTCAATGGCTCCTTCCCATACGAACAACCTTGCGCAAAAACTTCTGACGATATGTAATCGAAAAAGAGGCACCACAATGTTCCACATTTCACTTATAACAACATGAATCTAAATTGAGATGAATCCTTCCACCGACGAAGATGCTTGTTCACCAATAGGCAGTATAAAACTTGTTTTCAATTTCCACATGATTGTGCTCTGATGGTTTCAAAATATTACTTCGAAAACAACCGCATCAGATTCACCAATCCCAATATCGATTTGGGGATTGTGCAAAATTCATCACCTCTCTTCCCATGGCGGGTTTCACTTCAGACCAATTACCCCTCTTGATTAATCATGGCAATTAAATGGATTCTTCAATGATAATCGGTTAAAGATAGTGTCGGAAAGGAACGAATTTTCAGTGAAAATCGATAGTGATGCAGTACCGATACAAAGACACACATGATTAGTTCCAATAGGAACACTTCAAAATCTGGAATCTCCAGGATAAGTTAGAGATTCCAAAAGAAAAGTTGAATTCAAATTTGAGTCTCAAGATGTCCAGCTTTCAGTTGGCTCCTTCCCCATACGAACAACTGTGCAAAAGCTTCTGACGATATGTTAATCGAAAAAGAGGCACCACAATGTTCCACATTTCACTTATAATAACATAAATCTAAATTGGGATGAATCCTTCGATCGACGAAGATACCTGTTTACCAATAGGCAGTATAAAACTTGTTTTCAATTTCCACATGATTGTGTTCTGATGCTTTCAAAATATTACCTTCGAAAACAACCGCATCAGATTCAAAACCCCAATATCGATTTGGGGATTGTGCAAAATTCACCACCTCTCCTTCCATGGTCGGTTTCAACTTCAACCAATTACCCCTCTTGATTAATTCATGACAATTAAATGGATTCTTCAATGATAATCGGTTAAAGGTAGTGCGGAAGGGAACTGATTCACTTTTCAGCGAAAATCTATAGTGATGCAGTACCGATACAAATACTTGTACACGTGATTAGAATAGAAACACTACAAAAACTGAACTTTTCAGGATAGGTTCGAGATTCCAAAAGAAAAATTGTATTCAAAATTGAGTTGAGTGAAACACATGAGTTTAAGATGTCCAGATTTCAATTGGCTCCTTCCCCATACGAACACTCGTGCAAAAGCTTCTGACGATATGTTAATCGAAAAAGAGGCACCACAATGTTTCACATTTCACTTATAACAACATGAATCTAAATTGGGATGAATCCTTCGATCGACGAAGATGCCTGTTTACCAATAGGCAGTATAAAACTTGTTTTAATTTCCACATGATTGTGCTCTGATGCTTTCAAAATATTACCTTCGAAAACAACCGCATCAGATTCAACAACCCCAATATCGATTTGGGGATTGTGCAAAATTCATCACCTCTCTTCCCATGGTGGGTTTCAACTTCAGACCAATTACCCCTCTTGATTAATTCATGGCAATTAAATGGATTCTTCAATGATAATCGGTTAAAGGTAGTGGCGGAAAGGAACAAATTGATTCACTTGATTCACATGATTAGTCCAATAGGAACACTTCAAAATCTGAAATTTTCAGGATAGGTTCGAGATTCTAAAAGAAAGTTGATGAAAACCCATGAGTCTTAAGATGTCCAGATTTCAATTGGCTCCTTCCCCATACGAACAACCGTGCAAAGCTTCTGACGATATGTTAATCGAAAAAGAGGCACCACAATGTTCCACATTCCACTTATAACAACATGAATCTAAATTGGGATGAATCCTTCGATCGACGAAGATGCCTGTTTACCAATAGGCAGTATAAAAACTTGTTTTCAATTTCCACATGATTGTGTCTGATACTTTCAAAATATTACCTTCGAAAACAACCGCATCAGATTCAACAACCCCAATATCGATTTGGGGATTGTGCAAAATTCATCACCTCCCTTCCCATGGTGGGTTTCAACTTCAGACCAAATACCCCTCTTGATTAATTCATGACAACTAAATGGATTCTTCAATGATAATCGGTTAAAGGTAGTGGCGGAAAGAAACGAACTGATTCACTCTTCAGCGAGAATCGATAGTGATGATGCAGTAGCTATACAAAGACTTGTACACATGATTCGTTCCAATAGGAACACTTCAAAATCTGAAATTTAAGGATAGGTTCGAGATTCCAAAAAAAAATTGAATTCAAAATTGAGTTGGATGAAACCCATGAGTCTTGAGAGTCCAGATTTCAATTGGCTCCTTCCCCATACGAACAACCATGTGCAAAAGCTATGTTAATCGAAAAAGAGGCACCACAATGTTCCACCAATTCACTTATAACAACATGAATCTAAATTGGGATGAATCCTTCGATCGACGAAGATGCCTGTTTACCAATAGGCAGTATAAAACTTGTTTTCAATTTCCACATGATTGTGCTCTGATGCTTTCAAAATATTACCTTCGAAAACAACCGCATCAGATTCAACAACCCCAATATCGATAGTGATGCAGTACCTATACAAATACTTGTACAACATGATTAGTTCCAATAGGAATACTTCAAATCTAAAATTTTCAGGATAGGTTCGATATTCCAAAGGAAAAGTGAATTCAAAATTGAGTTGAATGAAACCCATGAGCCTTAAGATGTCCAGATTTCAATTGGCTCCTTCCCCATACGAACGACCGTGCAAAAGCTTCTGACGATATGTTAATCGAAAAAAAGGCACCACAATGTTCCACATTTCACTTATAACAACACGAATCTAAATTGGGATGAATCCTTCGATCGACGAAGATACCTGTTTACCAATAAGCAGTATAAAACTTGTTTTCAATTTCCACATGATTGTGCTCTGATGCTTTCAAATATTACCTTCGAAAACAACCGCATCAGATTCAACAACCCCAATATCGATTTGGGGATTGTGCAAATTCACCACCTCTCCTTCCATGGTCGGTTTCAACTTCAACCAATTACCCCTCTTGATTAATTCATGACAATTAAATGGATTCTTCAATGATAATCGGTTTAAAGGTAGTGGCGGAAGGGAACGAACTGATTCACTTTTCAGCGAAAATCGATAGTGATGCGATGCTGTCTGATAAACGGAAAATCGGTAATGAATGGTCTTGACAGGATGCTTTCCAGCGGAAACAGCTCTCGCAAATTCCGATATTAAAATGAAATTTTCAGATGTCTCGGAACACATCATTTCCAACCTTCACCCGACCGTTCGCTACGATGTGAAAGAACTGAAAAATGGAGACGGCTTATTTATTTTTCGAGCAAGGTTACGTTATGTTCGGAACTGCTCAACGAATGGCGACAACTTGAAACTTGTTCGCAAGTTGTTTTCTGTTTTATACGGGACGATGAAAATATAATCTTTTCGATATTGCAAGGTGTTTTTTCGGAATGTGAGCAGTTTGGCAGCCTCAAAGATGGGGGAATGTCTCGTGCTCTAGACTAGATTAGATTAGAGAAAGGCCGATAAGGTTAAGTGGACCTCGCAGCCCCTTGACATAAAGATCTATTGTACAATTGTGCTGTTTACCATTTCGGCAGAGATACATTTAATGAAGTATCCAATATATCGTATGATAAACAAATTATAACATATACAGTTAGGTAAGGAAATGACAACATTGTCTCTAAATTTCCTCAAAATTGTAATATTGAAAGCCTTTATCAAACGAACCTCACTCTGCTGTATCATCAGAAAGAAAAAGAACTACATCCAATAATAGCTAGTGTTTCAGTAAACAGGAACCAAGGTGTCGCAGCCTTTCCTTACGAACAGCTCAAAAGTTGCGACGCATGTGTTCAGCAGTCTCGATGGCTTGTTGCCAGAAGCGACAGAGGTATATTATCATGAACCTTTACCATATACCGCAAGTTACAATTCTAGGAACAGTGTCATGTGAATATGCCTGTCATTTTCCTCAGTTCTAATTTACTGACTGTGAGGAATGATTCAGCCTGTTTCTGTCCTGGGCTATTTGCCAGAACATTTCTCATTATTTGTTTCCATTCCTTAACTGCCATCATTTGATAACTGGCTGGGAAACCGCAAAATGGCTAGGGCTCAATGGAAGGGGTTAACCTACCCTCTATTGTTAATTGGTCTGCCATTTCAATGCCTTGCACTCCAGTAGGACCAGGTACCCTACAATGTTGAACTGATTGTTTAGTTCGAGTGCATTTAGTCACAATTTGCATTCCCACACTAGCTCTGACCGTATTAACTGATCGTTTGTAGGACTGATTTTCTGTCAGATGAAATCAATATACTTTTTTCCGGCTATTCACTTTCGTACGTAAGAGACTACAGTCCGTCAAAAAAGTATCTGGAATTTATTATCTTTCATAATTTCAATGCATTTCAATTAAATTCTGAGACGAAAGTAGTACATAAAATACACTGATCAATAAGTTCTAGAGATCACTTATGAACTTATCTTCATTTGTATTTTTTTCAAGTTATCTCGTGAATATCTGTACAATATATGTTCTCCAAGGAAGAAGTAAGATGTTTTGAGTTGATTATATCGAAGTCTTCCTCACTTCATCGGCTCTTGTTCACAAAATCGATTATTATCTGTAGGCTGTTACAGGTGGAGTGAAAAGCAATGTAGTATTTGTTATTAAATCTGTTTTTTTCTCTCGTTCAAACACATAAGGTGACAATAATAATTGAAGAAATGAGAACAATATCAGCTTATCAGTCATGCCGAGAAGACGTTTGGCTCCTTTGCAACTGGACCAAATCATACGGTGGATACAGAAGGTTTGTCCCAGCGAGAACTGTCCCGGCGATTGAATGTTTCGCAAAGTGTCGTGAGTCAGGCTGAAATAGGTTCATCCAAAACGACTCAGTAGCTTATGTTCATGGAAAAGGTCGGCAGCGCAGTACAACAGCTGCCCAAGATCGTCTTTTGATCCTCAATGCTAGGAGAAATCCCACTTATCCGGCGTCGCGGCTCAATAGATCACTGAGAGTTGCAACAGGAGTTCTAATTTCGAACCAGACTGTAAGACGACGACTACATGTTCGTGGTTTGAGAGCACGTAGGAGGGTACAACATCCCCGTTTGAATAGGGGATAGGGGCTCATCGACGGCAATGGGCTGAGGAGCACCGCAATTGGACACTTGAAGATTGGAGCCGATGTTTATTTACGGATGAGTCTAGATTTCGTTTGGTCAACTCCGATGGACGTATTCTTGCTTGGAGGGAAGGAGGTCGAAGGTATGCAGAACAGTTTATGGTACCACAACAGCTTTTGGCGGAAGTTCTATATGTGTATGAGGAGGCATTTGTTTGAACCAACGCATAGAGTTGGTTGTTCTGCAGAACACCACCATGACCAGCCAGAGATATCACGATATGATTATTGAACCCATAATTGTTCCGTATGCGGCTGCCGTGGGCGAGGATTTCATTTTAATTGACGATAATGCCGTCCACACCGTAGTCGTCTGGTTAATGAAGCGCTAGAAACTCATGCTATTGATAGGATGGACTGGCCAGCTCGCTCTCCAGACATGAATTGTATCGAACATGTCTGGTCTGAGATGTCTAGACAATTGTCAACCTTAGAACAACCGATCAATAACCTGGAGGACCTTTCTAACGCTTTACGGGATATTTGGACGAATTTGCCCCAAAATTTTATAAATCGTTTGATCGAAAGTATGCCTCGTAGGATAGAATGCTTGGGACGAGCTCGTGGGGGACCAACTAGGTACTAGCTTAACCGAAACTTCAGCCTTCTTGTGGTTTCATCATAAAAATTTTATGTTATTCAAACACAGAATTTGAGTGTTCCTAATAAAGTCTTTTTTTTTCTCCAACTTTCCATTTTTTCATTCTTTTCTCAAGTGAACCATATTATCAACTGAAAATACTCTGATATCTGACTAAATTTATAATCTTGGAGCGAATATTTCAGAAATAAATTTAGAACAAGTAAGTGATCCCTATCAATTGTTGAACAGTGTAGTTAGAATTGAGTATTGAAAGTAAAATCCCCCTCGAAATTATAAAATGTTTTAGCGAAACAGCCTGTACATTATACAATTAGCCTTTATTACCAAAATCTGCCAACTCCAAAAAGGACCGCTTTCTTCACGCACAGATTAGGATTTTCATTTATGAGCAAAACACTCATACACATATGTGTAAATATTTACGTTATGGACAGAATTGCAGGAAAGTAGGTTTCACTTTGAAGTCGAATAAAAAGCTCTCATTATTTACATCCAAGAGCAAGTTTGAACAAACAACGAGTTGAACACGAACAGGTAGCAAACATTAAAATTCCGGCACAGATTAAAGAAAACCAACCCGTGAATGAATTCGAGATCAACTTCATTCTATAAAAAAAGTAATTTCCCTTCATCCAGTGAAAACAGCTCGCAGCTTTTCCTGGAAGCAAATGATATGAATACAGCGTTCTGAAAGACACTGGCATTCATTGAAACGGTGCCACAGGTGCGAAATAAATTGGGTTTTTATTTCTGGAGGTGTTTTGTTATGAGCTGAACCTAATAAGGATACTTCATTTGAGAGAATAATGCCTAGTGCGGTTTGGAATAGAAGGATATCTTTCTTGGCTTGTAGTGCTGAGAACGGTCTGACAGGTCGATACCTGTTTTCATTAACCTATCTGAAAAGGAAAGACATAATAAGACCACTATAGCTCGGGGTGGAATCTGAATTTTGCAGCTGATGGAGAAAGGTGGATGAAGGTATCGTGTTACGTCCGCATTGGTTCAAGTTCTGCATTTGATGCTTATACTGGGTTTCTTAAAAATTTTATAGGTTTTCACTCCCAGTTTCTGAAACCGAAATAATCAAAAATATTTCAATGAGATGAAGTGCTCCTGCGAGAATCTTTGCACTTATTTGTCAAGAGCAAATTGGTCTTGAAAAAATTGTTGCCTAATAGTTAAACTGAAAAGACACCTTCTTCAGACAAACTCGTAAATCTTCAGAATTGTGTGTTTTTGAGCGCTCGTTCTACTTAGACGAGTGCTATATCGTTTTGCCCAAATGTCTGTAATTTTCGAATTTTGAGCCGAAAATGGTCTCAAACGATAGGGTTCGACTCCCTGATGGAAAATATGAGGTCAAATCAAATTCTGTAGGCCGTCCGGCCGTCCGTGAGCACAATAACTCTCGAACGGATTGTCCTAGAGACTTGAAATTTTCAGGGTGTGTTCAGCTCCCAAATAGCTCGGTTGAGTTCGTTAACCAGAAAATCGTACAGGGTGTTCCATAAAAAGTGGCCATTCAAAATTTTTTGTTCCTCAATATTTCACACAAAACGAGGGCAAACGGAATGAAATTTTGCAGCAACTTGCCAGATGCTCATAGTGAGCCTCTCGCAAAATTCTGTGGCCATAATATTAACAGAACCATAGAAAATTCAATTGGAATATTGAAAAGAAGAATTTTTTTATTTCCATAACCAACTTTCCGATTCAAATGAAATTCATTTTGTAAGTTGAGACTGATATACTGAATGTTCATGCAAAATTTCAAGAGGATAGCATCATCAGAACCATAGAAATTCCAATTGGAATATTAAAGGAAAGACTCTTTATATTTCCATAACAAGATATCCTAATCAAATGAAATTTATTTTTGGAATTGAGATTTATATATTGAATGTTTGTGCAAAATTTTAAGATCATCGCATCATCCGATAGATAGAAAATTCAATTTGAATATTGAAAAAAAAATTATATTTTCATAACAAGATATCTGAATTGAGTGAAATTTATTCCTGGTATAAAGATTGATATACTTTATGTTCATGCCAAATTTCAAGAGGATCGCATCATCAGAACCATAAAATTTAATTATTTTAATTTTCAAGTGTGACCATAGAATTGAATTTTTTTAATTGTTTATATATAAAGTATCAATTTCAAGTCATATACAGAATTTTGAGATGATAGTCCTATTGCTCCACCAGAGAACGAGCGCTCAGAGAAGCTCCTGCTCAGGGCTTGCTTCCATTTTTTCATTTGCAATCTGATTGACATTGAAAGTTGTCAATATATAGAGATGTTGAGTTATTTGATTTTGAAATTTCCTGATGTCATTTCTTCCTTCAATAAATCAATCCAAATACGATCTATTCCAGAACAATTGGCCAAATTATCCACTTCATCTAACAAAATACATGTGGATTCCTTAATTTTCCTTTTATAATTATCAGGTTCCGTCATTAGGATCTTTGTGTTGTTCTAGTTCATCATATGATCTCCACTATTTGAACATACATGATCACCGATTTGTGATCTTGTAATGTCTCTATATTTGATGTTATTCTTATGTTCCCGTTTTCTATCTCTAAAGGTCTTGATGTCTCCCCTGTATAAGATTTTCCACATATAGAGGGTATATTGTAAACACAATTTTTTGATTTTGTGTCTCATTCATTGGTTTCGTTCTGGTTAGAATGGATTTCAAATCATTTTGTATTTTGAAAACAGTTCTTATGTTGAATTTGGAACCAATTCTTCTTATTTTCTCTGAAGGTCAGGAATATAAGGAATGACGTTCAACAAATTTGGTTGTTCCTGACGGTTTTCTGTTTGTACCTGATCATCATTAAAATTTTGATTAGATATTTTTCGTTCTAAATTTGAAATTGTTCTATAAAATTTGTTGGGTATTGATTATCTAGTAGAAATGACCAATGAAGACCATTTGCTCCTGACAAATAAGTGCAAAGATTCTCGCAGGAGCACTTCATCTTAATTAATTTTTTTTAAATTATTTCTGTTTCAGAGACTGGGAGTAAAAACCTATAATTTTTTTTAAAAAATGCAGAATCCTCCCAGAATATATTTCAATCGATATCTTTTACTGGGTGATTGATATTTCCATGGAATCCTTCACGCAGATTATACCAGTTCAAAAGATGTTGATTTTTCTTCAGTTGTCAAACATTTCGTTTAATCTTTTTTAAGCTGGACCTTACCTTTGAAGGCCAGATGTTATTTAGATAAACAGACGGGTTTTCGGTATCTGACATGAAAGCTGCTTTCTTCAATGTTCTAGGTTGCAGTGTTCTTCTTTTGATATTATGAAAGCTTCACCCCAAAGTATTCCATGGTCTTCATTCGAAGTATGTTAGACAAGCTTTGACTTATCAGTATTTGCCAGTTGAGCCAATTTTTTTTCACAAAGCTCAACCAAATTCACAAACTACTTCATATATGCAATTTTCCTTAGTTCATTTTCATTATCAGGTTTTACTTCATTCAAATTTGCCCAGAAGCTTGAATGCAGTTTTCACATTGTACTAATTTCCATATAACCCTTCAACATATGGTATTACTCGTACATTGGTTATCAATTGAGCTTGTTGAGTTTGACTTGTTGTTGAGGGGAAGCTCCTTTAATATCAAAAGCAGGTAAACTGAAACGTAGATAATGAAAGGAAGCAGCTTTCATGTTAATTACCGAGAACCTCATCAGTCAATCGTCTGTTGATCTAAAAGACATCTGGGATGCACTAATAAGATACAAGTTGAATAGAAGAAGCAAAAGTGCCCCAATAATATGTCAATAAATGATCCATAATCAAGAATTTCATGTCAATTGTTATACTGTTGAGAAAGAGATTTGCAAAATTTCTCGAATATCAAACAATATGGCTAGTGTAGTTCTCAGTATAAAAGCATTATGCTCTACAGGGTGTCCCAAAAATTGACGTCAACCCGGAACCGGGTGAAAGGGCAAGTAATGCTGGTTGTCAGGAAGATATAAAAAAATCTCAGTTGCATGATTTTGAAAAAATAGGCATTTAAAAAATCACAGAAAATTCCACACCCTGTGACAGTCTTTTCACTCCTGTTGCCACAAATATCAACTTTTTCCAACTTTTTTTTGCTGTGTAACGCTGAATAATGCTTGTCTAAACTGTAATCAAAATTTTGATACAGCTGCTCTAGGTTTCATAAAAATAGGGCTAACTTCTCAGAAAAAAATCGAAATAAACAATTGCCTAGTTTCAACTGACTGTATTGAAAAAAAATGTACTACGCAAGTTTGGCATGTTTTGTCAAAAGTTGGCGCATTTAGTTAGGATTCCAAAATGGTATAATACTTGGTAAATTGTAGCTACCGTAGTTCAAATTCGCTTTCTATTGCTTTTGAATACACTTTTTCTTTAACTGCTTCCCAGTAAAAAAAAGTCCAATAGATTCAAGTCCGGTGAACGAGCCAGCCCGAGATTGGACCAGAACGTCCGATCCATCTTCCGGGAAAAAAATGTTCCAGAAAAAATCGAAACAATCGAAAGCGACTTTGAACTACGGTAGCTACAGTTTACCAAGTATTAAGTATACCATTTTGGAATTCTCACTAAATGCGCCAATTTTTGACAAACATGCCAAACTTGCGTAGCACATTTTTTTCAATACAGTCAGTTGAAGCTAGGTAATTGTTCATTTTGAATTTTTTTCTGAGAAGTTAGCCCTATTTTTATTAAACCTAGAGCAGCTGGTATCAAAATTTTGATTACAGTTTAGACAAGCATTATTCAGGGTTACACAACAAAAACAAAGTTGGAAAAAGTTGATATTTGTGGCAACAGGAGTGAAAAGACTGTCACAGGGTGTGGAATTTTCTGTGATTTTTTAAATGCCAATTTTTTTGAGATCATGCAACTTAGATTTTTTTTATATCTTCCTGACAACCAGCATTACTTGCCTTTTCACCCGGTTTCGGGTTGACGTCGAGTTTTGGGACACCCTGTATGTGTTAACATAGTTAACATATCAGATTGCCTTCAATTTATTGTACAGGGTGAGCCAGATCGGTTATCCTTGAAAAAAAATCCTTTCCCTTAGAGATAGAGAAAAATTGATGGCATTTTACGGTGCTCTTTTCCCGACAAACTCGAATATCGTTAATTCCTTTAAAAGTAAGGAAAACCGTTGAAAAATCAAGTACTTATAAGATATTATAAAGTTACGGAACAACAAAACACCAAAGATTCATTATAAGTCATAATTAACTATTGTTTTCATAAGAAACAAGGAAACTACGATGAAATCCGATTAAACCGCTAGATAGCAACCAAAAAAATTTAATGAAGTTTTTATTTCGAATTGCTAGCTCAAAAAGGAACGGCGATAATGCCCAAATGTCAATATTAACTAGAAGCTTGTTATACCAAATGCCTTCATCAAGGAGAACTCATACAGAATTTTTCAGGCCATATTCGTCTAAATTGACCTGCGGAAGTTCCGAACGAAGATACCAGTTCTAGGCGATCCGTGTCATCATTTTTTCAGATACACCGTTTGAACTTTCGAATTACTCTACTTTGAAAGTGAGGCCCCTACAAAGGGAGGGTTTTAAACCAGGATGAAATGAATTTATTGCCCCGAAAATAAAGTTAGTTCTGGAGTTTCAAATGGTAATACGCTTAACTCGGCAGGCAATCGACGATAGCTTTGCCCTCAGCAACATGCAGATTTCAGACGCCTTCGAATCCGGTTTTCTTCTTTTCATTTCGGGAAAAGTTTCGTGGGGTAGATTTTCCTCCTGATGCTTGAATAGACAAACTCGTCTCTTCGTGACGAGTGATACTTCGTCAATGTGAGATTGGAGGCTTTGCTGCTGAAATCTACATTTTGATTCGTTCTCAAGAGGAATAGAGGTTTAATTTTATCCGAATATGCCTTTCATTTAAACAATTGTGATCTCTGAACAATGGAATCAGATTTAATATAACAATACAATACAATGTGAGATCATCATTCAAGAAATTAACTAACCCAAAACTGCGTTCATTACAGAAACTAAACGTCCGTTAATTGTTCGAATCCAAGAATATAAAGAACTAGCTCAACTTGGAAATACAAAGCTTGAATTGCTTTGAACGAAAACCACAAGAATTTTATATCAACAGTTAGGTTGTTCTCTAGTTTTTGCCACATCGATATCAATTGCTGTCTTTTGAGAACTGCCAAATAATCAGCAAAATCGAACAATTGAAGAAATGAAATGGATATTTCAAATTTGAATACCCTGAAAACTAAGAGCACAATTCTTTTCGTCTATGGATTCAACTTTGTAGCTCAAATCTCAAACGAACGATGATTTTTTTTTAATCAGATCGAGAGAAAAACGGAAGAAACACGTACAAATCTATCCTGATAGGCAGAAACCAATAGATCTTATATCTTATAATTAAATTCATTGGATTGAATGGAAATCGAAGCCAGAAAACTGAATCAAGCAGACTTTATGATCATCATTGCCTATTTAAGAATTACTAGCTTTTACCCGCGACTTCGTCCGCATAAGTTTTTTTGTTTTCTCCGGCTGTAAGTCCCCCTGCAACAATGTCCCACTATCGTGTTCCAGTCCTCAACTTCACATCAAAATTTGTTCAAAAGCAACCTAAGCTACATAATGGATAGCTCCGAATGTTTCCTTAGTAAATATAGAAAGTAAATAATGTATATCGGTTAAAATACTACTAACTACCTACCTGCCAACACTATAGGTTTCGATCCAAGAAAAACTGTTAACTAAAGACAGTTGCATCAAAATTTTATTATAATTCCCTAAATTATGGCGCCTACCGACCCCCTAAGTTAGAACAGTGATATAATACAAACTTGAAGTCTTAGTAACACTCAGTTAAAAAAAAAACATCAAAATGATTTCAGTAGCTATGGCGTCATGCGCTTCTTGACACGATCACGCTAGATTTCCGCGGGAATGAGGAATTTTCCCGCCGTAAAAAGTAGCCTGTGTCCGTGCCTAGGATCCTATCTTTATACTCACCAAGTCTTATAAAAATCCGTTCAGACGTTAAGGCGTGAATGAGGTAAACTTTTGAAACAAACGATTAAAAATCACCAATTTAATTAGTTTTCTGCCTACTGCCTACGCCTTAAGTACGATATCATGGATATTAATAGCCCATATCCTTTTCTAGGTTACTATCTATCACCTAAATAAATTTCATCAAAATCCGTTCAGCCGTTTAGGCATGATAGAGCAGAACTCCCAGCAAAAACCATAAAAAAAATCACTAACTCAATTCAGTTTTCTGCCTACTTCCTACCCCCTAAGTACGATGACGTGATCATTTTGATCTATATCCGTTTTCAGGTAACCATCTATTACCTTACTAAATTTCATCAAAATCTGTTCAGCCGTTTAGACGTGAAAGAGCAAAAGTCCCAACAAAAAGGACTAAAAATCACCAACTCAATTTAGTTATCTGCCTACTGCCTACCCCCTAAGGACGATGGCCTGATTATTTATAGCCTATGACCATTTCTAGGTTATCATCTATCACCATACCAAATTTCATCAAAATCCGTTCAGCCGTTTAGGCGTGAAAGAGTAACAGACAGACAGAGTTACTTTCGCATTTATAATATTAGTATGGATTTCACAAGCCTTGACGATGGCATATTAATTCAAAAGAAGTTCTCATTTAAAAGTCGCAACCATTTAATCAACAAAAAAGTAAAAACTCAGCTAAGAAGAACACAAGAAACGAGTAAATCCGCAAAAAAGCTAGAACCAGCTCGACTAATAATACAATATTGAAAAGTACATATTCCAGAACGTAATCCGATGTGGTCATAAACATTTTTCCATCGATCATTAAGTTGAATTATTCAGCATAATAAACCAGAATGTCAACTGAAACGAAATACATTGTAACACAAATGAACTGACAATGATGATCCCATTTGATGTGAGCCATTTCATGAAGATTTTATTGTGACCGAGCTGCATATGAGCTACAATCCAACCGAAATCTGTGTAAAAATTACATTTTACGTTCTTTTCATCAATAAGTAATTCGCATGCTTATGAGTTCGCATTATATCGTAGGAAAGAGGATTGTAAATCCACGGTATACTTTTCATACTATATGTATTTATGTATCTGTAATAAGATTTTCATGTCTATAACATGCCCGCCAAGTCTTTCTGGACCTGTCTCCGCTAGGACTATTCTTAGAATGTAAGACATCTAAATGGACTGTCAGGTTAGCAAGAGAAAGGTTTCTAAGAGCAGGCGATCAAATAAGTTATCTTTGCATTCTGAATGAGTTCAGAGAGCTTCAAGATGTCACAGATAACATAGCTCTGAGACATGAATTTCAAGAAAATCAATGTTACATTTCCAAGTCGCGATCAGTAGAATATCGACAAAACCGTTATTATAACCAAAATTTAAATCGCCAATATGTCTATTTTGGCTAATAATTCAAAAACAAAACACGATAGAGCAATGCGGTTGACGGCATTTCGAGTTTCTCGGAAAATATGACAGCAATGTGCCATTAGTTTTCCGCTATCTCTCAAGGTTAAAAAATTTATAGTTGAGAGATCATCAATTCTGGTCACCCTGTGCATAGGGAAAGATTGCGACACCTTGGTTCATGTTTCCTGAAACCGGAGCTAATAAATCTACGTTGCACCGAGAAAAGTAACAGGGTTTATTGAGATTTTGCTGTCGCAATGGTTAAAAGCGCAGATATTAAGGTCAAGGCGCTTGGAGCTCTGTTTAGGGGTATCGTCTCTCCTCTAATATAATCTTATCTAAATGCAGTTTGAGTTTTTATTTTTTTTATACTACTTTTGAGTGAGGTTTACTTGGTAATATATTCAATTATAACATTAAAATGAGGATTTAAAAAAATATTTTGTCGTTACCTTCACAAACTGTCTTTCGATAATCAAGATCATATATCGATAATACTCCGGCTATTATTATTACTTTTCACTCCAGACACATTATATCACAAAGCATAAGACAAAATCTTACTTTCAAATGAAAGAACGATTACAGAAACAAATATAATACAAATGCAATAGATAACGCGTTTCGCTTTTCAATTCGAAACTCATCAATAACATATCTCATACCTGTCAGATTGATAGGTGCACCAAACACAGCAGATGAAAAATGATGGATGAAATAAAACTGTGACCTAACCAGATCCTCAACCGTGCATGCACAGAATGAACTAGATGAAGATGACAGATCCTCAATGTGTGCATGCACAGAATGAACTAGATGAAGATGACAGATCTAATCTAAAATACTTCTTCAATCTTCCAAATACACAATTCTTCGAAACTTCTACGAATATTAGACAACAACTCTAATGACACGTTTTTGAGTGCTCGTTTTATACAGTGTGTTTGGTCACGAGTTAGCGATAATTTAAGGTCATCAAATATACCTATTATCGACAAAAACACCCAAACTTGTAAGTTTGCCTTAGTTTCGGAGTAGCCCTCATTTTAAATTTACTTTTTTTATTTTAGTTAACCCTTCCAAATAATATCGATTTCTTTGGACATAAAGGTCCTACAGATGTGAAAAAATGTTTTTTGCAAGATGAAATTACCATCTTTCATTGAAGTTTAACAATATGAAAACGTTCAACTTGAAAACGCCATAAAAAATTCTTTAAGAAAGTTCATAGTAAAATATGTACTGATTTTCTTAGTAAATCCGCAATAGCACAAGAACTAGCACATTGAAGTATAATTTTTTTTCAATGATTTAACACGCAAGTGTATTAGCTACCAAACAACACTCACATCATATCTGTAAGTTACATAATTTGAGAGGTATTGTTGTTCGAACATGATCACTACGCGAGCAAAAGACACAAGACAGGTCGTCATGAAGGCTACTGCCTGTCTACAGAGCAGAGGCGGCCATTTTGAGCAATTTATGATTAATTTGTTTGTTTGATCATTGAAAGTACAGTACAAAGGTTTTTTTATTTTACCAATTTTCATGAGGGTCATGTTCGAACAGCAACTCTCAAATTATGTAACTTACAGAAATTATGTGAGTGTCGTTTTGTAGCTTGTGTCCTTGCGTGTTAAATCATTGAAAAAAAATTATACTTCAATGTGCTGAAAAAATCATTACATATTTTCACTATGAACTTTTTCAAAGAATTTTTTTATGGCGTTATCAAGTTGAATGTTTTTATATTGTTATACTTCAATGAAAGGTGGTAGTATCATCTTTCAAAAAACATTTTTTCACACATTTATGTGCAAGAAATCGATATTATTTGGAAGGGTCAACGAAAATAAAAAAGTAAATTTAAAATGGGGGCTACTCCAAAACTAAGGGGGCAAACTTCCAAGTTTGGGTGTTTTTGTCGATAATATTAGGTATATTTGATGACCTTAAATTATCGCTAACTCGTGACCAAACACACTGTATAAACGAGTGCTATACCGTTTTAGCCAAATGTCTGTTATTTTCGAATTCCGAGCCGAAAATTGTCTCCAACGTTAGGGTTCGACTCCCTGATGGCGGTCGAATTCAATTCTCCCCGTGGGGCCGTCTGGCCGTAAGGACGATAACTTTCGCAGGAATTGTCCTAGAGACTCGATATATTCAGGGTGAGGTCAGTTCCCAAATGCCGTGGTTGAGTTCGCTAACTAGACAAATATGGCCATCCGAAATTTTTGTTCCTCAATATCACAGACGAAACGAAACCAATTTGTGGCCATAGTGTTAAGATATCCGATTCGAGAGAAATTTATTTGTGAATTAAGGTTGATTTACTGAATGAGAGGATCGCATCATCAGAACCATAGAATTTAATTTTTTAATTATTGATTTTTTACACATTTCAATTTTTTGGATAATTTCCAGAATATAATTGAGATGTGCTGAGATTTAGCATTCATATACTTAGAATGTTTCTCAAGTCCTATACCAAATTTCGAGGAAATATCATTATTGCTCCACCAATGAACGAGCGCTCAACACCTGCTCAGGGCTTTTCTTGAATTTTTCATATAAATGATCATTCTGTCGAAACCCTGATTAATCATGTAACGATAATTATGAATCAAATGAATATGAATAACGAAATGACAAAGACAATTTTGTAGTGAAATTTTTCTCCGCTTTCACTTATTTAAATTCCTTCCTGAGTTACACACCTGTTAGTATCCCTCATTCTCTGAATGAATGAATGAACGAAAGTGCCAGACATATTTTTTCATTCTTCCTGATCAGAAATTGCCACATCCTGAAGTCTTAAAAGCGGGTTTTCTCAAGTGGCTTCTTCTCTCCCAAGATAATCCTCAGTCTGGTGAATGGTCCTCATGTCTGGCGAGTTCTTTCTACGGATATCTCGCTCTGGCAGAATATGCAGAGCCTTTCTCGTGTGATATGGCATGGCATTATCGTTTCGAAAAGTTAAATTAGCTGAAAATTCATTATGCAACAGCTGAATAATTGGTTCGATGAGGTTTTCATCGTATATTTTTCTATAATTATTTTTCCCATACAATCCCATTTAGTGATTAACATTAAGCGAGAATACCCAAATACAATATTTGTATTATGGCGTTTAATTATTTACCTAATTACAGATCATAAATATTTCTGGCAATTTAAAGCTGGAGCATTAGCTGTTTCAGGGGGTATTTGGGGGTAATTACCCCTCTTAAGATTTTGTAGATAGGTAATTTATTTGTATTCTTTGAATTGTTAATGAAAATATGAATTAGCCTAGAGGAATATTCCAAAGTAACTTTTAGTTATTCATTTTGACTTCGTTTCAATCGATATTTGTATTATTATTTTTATTATCGAGAAACAGACAAACCTCTCATCTCTCCGACCATTTGTAATGTTATTTGAGCTATTCACAAATTAATATACACTTTTATTCACGGTATTAGAAAGGAAAACTGGGCATTTTTTGGAGAATAAAACATAATTTACATTAATTTTCAAAAACTGGTAATTGAAGTATCAATTATGACATTTATGTACGAAAAATAATACCTGCCAAATGGCCTCCTCCTGCAGCTCTACAGAAGTTCACTCTTTTGTTAATATTTCCAATGATATTTTGACATAATCGAGGCTCTATCTCTTCAATCGTTCAATAATTTTTTACTCGAAAACGGTAAGAGATACGAAAAATTTGCAGAAGTCGAAAAAGTTAAAAGTTTTTAATTGAACGAAGATATCAAAAATTGATTTTACGCTGATCAGTGGCGTACGACAGAAAATATTGAGAGGGAAAAAGGAGACATGGCTCCAGAAAAGAAAACAATCTGTAGATTTTAGTTGGATTCAGGACGTGCAATGATGGAGACTGTTGAAAATAGCTTGCATTCCAAATTTGGACTGAATATCTCAGAAACTGCAGGAGTTATGAAGAAAAAAACGTTTTTTTTGGAAATTTCAACACCCTGTATCTCCGTAACGAAGCTTTTACAGACCCATGTTTATAAAAACTTTTTTCTTAGAATTACATGTAGATTCACGCCCTGAAGTTGTGACGTACTATTATGTAACACCATCTATAGGGTGGCCGGACGATTGGCGTCCAAAAAAAAACAGGTCCCTCGTCTCATGGGGTATTCGAATCACCCCCATGTATGTTATGCGATTTTTCACGGTTTCCGAGTTAAGAATTTTTTTATGAACTTTTGAGAATTTTCAACTTGACCTTGACCATACTTAAAAAGATATTAAAAAAAAGTTCAAGCGTTTTCTGATATATTTTTTTGTAAATAAATCGCCATGAAATGTACTTTTATACATAAAATACCCAGCATCGTAAATTTGATAAAAATTATAGAAATGTGGTCTCCATTGAAAAAGTTACGTATTTTGGATCATGATCTAAATTTTCAAATTTAAATCAAAAATGTAAACAGGCTACTTCATAGTTTTTCAGTAGGCTTAAAAACTGCGCTCAACACTCAGCTTTCAGAATCATTAATAAAAAATGGTACTCACAGTCTACTTTTGCTAGAATTAGCCTTCAAAGTCAGCGAGGTGGAAAAATCAAAGAACTAGACGTTTACTCAAAAATTATTTTTTGACATTTTGAGATTTTTCTGATCAAGTTATGATAGAAAATGCTGAAATTTGATTTAGGAGAAAAGTTTTGGATAAGAAAAAGAAAAAGGTATGGCAATAAAGCACACATCGTGTAGATAAAAAAAATTTATTTATAAAAATTACAATAAAAAAAAATGAATAAATAAATTTTGGGAAGGTGTAGAATGTGTATTGAGGCTGGAGGTGGCTTTTTGAAAACCTATTGTAAATTTTATACATAAATTCTTTTTATCTACATGATGTGTGATTTATTGCCATACCTTTTTCTTTTTCTTATCTAAAACCTTTCTTCTAATGCTAATTTTCATTAATTTTCAGCATTTTAAATCATAACTTGATCAGGAAAATCTTAAAATGGCAAAAAATAATTCTTGAGTAAATGTCTAGTTCTTTGATTTTTTCCACGTCGCTCACTTGAAGGCTAATTCTAGCAGAAGTAGACTGTTGAATACCATTTTTTATTAATGATTCAGAAAGCTGAGTGTAGAGCGCAGTTTTAAGCCTACTGAGAAACCATGTAGCCTGTTTACATTTTTAATTTAAATTTGAAAATTTAGATCATGATCCAAAATACGTAACTTTTTCACTTGAGAAACATTTCTATAATTTCATCAAATTTACGATGCTGGTTATTCTAAATAAAAAAGTACATTTCATGGCGATTTATTTACAAAAAAAATATATCAGAAAACTCTTGTACTTTTTTTTGTAATATCTTTTTTTAATACGGTCAAGTTGAAAATTCTCAAAAGTTCATAAAAAAATTTATAAGTCGGAAACCGTGAAAAATCGCATAACATACATGTGGGTGATTCGAATACCCCATGAGACGAGGGACCTATTTTTTCTTTTGGACGTCAATCGTCCGGCAACCCTGTATAAGGATTTCGATTTCCACTGAAAAACGATTTTAATTCAAAATACCTCACTATTCTCGCCACAGTGTATGCAGCTGCATTTACTAGGGAAGGCTCATTTAACACCCCTTTGCGAATATGTATCGGTTAACCAAACACTTTATATGTTTAAAAACCTACGCCGAATATGTCAAGTGCAGTAGCAAACATTGCATCGAATTGCTCCAATTCTCGAGCTATCTCGTCTATATGATCATCCTGGCATTCCAGCTGAAATGAGAACTGAGGCCAGCGTACCTCAGATGTCTGGTAATCCTAACATATACGGTAATTGGTATCATTAACTTCTCCGAAAGCCAACCGTATCGCATGACCAATTAAGGTGGTAACATCATCAGATCCGTGTTTTCATTCAACTCAAGATACTAAAAGGTCTCAGGTGGAACCCTCGAAGATCTGAATTCAGATATTAGGTGATCAAAATCAGGTAATGGAGGCGTGCAGTGGTAAGTGAAATATCAGAAGGAGGTTCAAAAACTGTCATTCGACAAGCCAAGTTTCATTTCGAAAACAGTAGATTTAATTTATCTACTGTTATCAAGTTCATTAGAATCAGTGAAGGAACGAACTGTTTAGAAATATCAGAAAACTACACTGCGCAAAAAAATTAACGCACATTCTGAAAATCTCAATTTTAATGAAAGTTAACTCTACATTGACTTTATAACTTATTTTTAAAATTCAGGATTTCACCGAATCTTATGTGAAAGAAGAGAAATAAACAATTTTCAAAATACTGGAATGCTGATAAGTGATTCAATACTTGGTATTTCCACCCCTTGCGTTAATTACAGCTTGGCAACGACGGTTCATACTCAAAATGAGCGATCTTAAAATGTTCTGATCTAATGATTTCTCAGTTGGATTCCTAAGTCATTAGGAGTAGCTGGATGATTTTCTGAACCTCTCAGCCTTCTATTGAGGTTGTCCCAAACCTGCTCAATCGGATTGAGATCTGGACTTTTGCTGGCCATTCCATTCGAGAGACTTCAACCTCTTCAAGATACTCCTGAACGATGCGCGCACGATGGGGTCCGGAATTATCGTTCATAAAAATGAAATTTTCACCAATGTATGGGGCAAATGGCACTACAAGCTCTTCAAGAATGTTCCTTATATACTATCAGCATTCATAGTTCCATTATCAACGACTACTAGGTCTGCGCTAGCAGTCAAAGATATTCACCCCATACCATAATCGATTCTCCCCCGAAACCAGTAGTATTCAGGAAATTGCACTGAGCATATTCTTTCATGTGTGGAGTCTGTATACAAGGGAATATCGATCACAATGGGTGAGGCCGAATCTAGACTCATCTGTGAAGAGAACTCTTCTCCAATCAGCTCTTTCAATGGATAAGCTCTCGCAAAATCCAAACGCGCCCTTCGATGGGCTGGGGTAAGAGCTGGGCCTCTTGCCGTGACACGACGGGCCTTCAATTATATCTCTGAGGCGATTTCTTATTGTCTGAGTATGAGTTTGCTCAAGCTGATTTGATGAGGAGGCGAGCGGTTGCAAAACCGTTGTCTAACGAAGAAACGAAGAAACTTTAAGTAACGTTCTTGAATGGCAGTTGTTACCCGTGGTCTACCCTGTCCTGGTCTTCAGACATTCATACCTGTCTCCTGAATCGCTGAACATTCGGGCACACTTGGGCATGGGAAACAAACCTTTCTGCAATCTTGTGTATGTCCACCCTTCTTCTCGCAACACTACCGCTTGGGCACTCTATTGGGTCAAATTGCGTGTTTCGTGTTGCATAGCGATCGAGTGTAGGAAATCAACACGAAAAAAACTATTGATCACTAGAATTGATCGAGAACAACTGATTTCAGAATGGAGCCAATACATTCATTATCATTGAGAACACCTCCAGTTGTAGAATAAATTTGAGATTTCCATAATGTGCGTTAATTTTTTTTGCGCAGAGTGTATAATCAAGAATTCAGCCCCAGTTATCGTTTTATATCATACATATAGGTGTGGCAGAAGAACTCGCAGAATTTGGGCTATCGTCCACATAACCAACGAAATGCAGGACAAAGTGGTCCAACATTTCTATCGATTAACGCAGTGTATTGACAATAATGTACACCATTACCAAACACCTTCCGCGAAACTGTTTGATTATAAACTACAAATGTTATTGATCATGAAGAAAATTTTAAATGGATATCTGCGTAACTTTTTGTTCAATTGAATTCTAAATCCGCAAGTTCACTTGCTCCAGTTTGCATGAATATTCTTTCAGAAGCTTTCTGGTTTCAACATCAGCCTTACCACTTCTTGTTTTCGTTGATCCAACAGTATTTTGCCTTCTAGGAATTCTTCAGTCGGTGGTAAATAAAAATTCCAACTGAAATAATCAAACAATCTTTAAAGATGTGTACAATTCATCCTGAGTTCATCAAAAGTGATATTCCACTTCAACTTTGAAACATCAAACTTCGTTCATTCAATATTGACGTTGAGTTTTTTCGTTTGATCACTTGAACTTGAAGATCCACCAAGTGTTGTCAGATCCGTTTAACTAAAACCGAAATCCGGTAGGTAGCGACTGAAGAATAGTCCTTCGAAATCAAGGGAAGGTAAAAGTTTTACCCTTTGTAATTGCTCGATAAACATCATCCTTTGGCCGGCAACTTGGACGTGGAATTTAGCCTAAAATAGAGCCTTTATGGCGATATTGAATTTCATGAGGCCGGTCTAATGGAAAGTTCTATTCAAACATTATTCGTATATCGCAATTAAGGTACTCGGGGCAGAACTGGATTCAGAACTATACTCGTCCAAATATTGCTGGAAAAAAACACGTTTTGTATACAGGATGCTTCTGAAGAAGGAGGTTAAAACACGTGTCAAATATTTATTGTAATGACTTCTTCTGTTTCCGTTTTCTCTCTATTGAATATAATCTATTGATGCTTTCGGGTGAATGTGAAACAGATAAGGAAACAATCGAAGATGTATGGTTAACAGTTGTTCTTTCATTAATTTCGAGATGGTCTTAAGTGTCTTTTTCTTTGAAGATACTTGATTATTTTATGGTACATCACTTCTTTTTCGTCGACGTACATGCATGGATAGATAATAATTATATTTGCTAAAAGCAGAAAGAGGCCCTACAATATCAATAAACGTGCTTATTCTTCGATTAAATACAATTCTCAACGCTCTTAGTGTGTGATATATATTTGGGCTATTTTCAGCATATTTACTTCTTCAGTTCACGTTTCAGCCAATACTGCAATCAGTTACTCTTCAAAAATGTTTGTCATTTTCTGACAGTTTTGAAAAAACAATCGATGACTTTGATCCATTTTTGATTTATTTGGTGGTCAAAAATTCATTAGATCTTCTTAGGCCGTATTTATCATTGGAGCCCGGATGTTTTTGATATCAAAAGACGCTTGACAGGAAAACTGATTCCTTCAATTTTCTACGTCTCATTATTTCTTCCTTCAATATTATAGAAGCTTATCCCATTAAATCCCATGGTCTCTATTCAAAGCATGTTAGATAAGATTTGAATTATCAGTATTTCCAAGTTGAGCTAGGATTTTATGGGGTGGGTGAAGCTTCCATAAAATCAAAGAAGAGAAACTGGGACGAAAAATAGGGGAAGCAGTTTTCATGTCAATAACCGAAACCCCATCAGTCATCTGTCTGTTATATCATAAAAATCCAGTAATAAAATCCATCCTAAGAAAGATCGAATTAATTTTCTACAACTGAATAAATCGTATTAGATCTGTCAAATGAAGAAAAAACATCTTCAATGAGTAAGGAAAGTTGTTTTTGAGAGTTCATAGTCCAAATTGTTTCCTGATGACGGCTAGCCAATGCTGGCTCAAACGTTAACAGAAGAAGCGAATATAAAGGAAATAATCCGAATAATATATCAATGAATGTTCCATCAAGAATATCACTTCAACAAATTAATGTGGGGATAGATTTCTTTGCTGCATTTTTATCCCTGTGCTTTGGATCATACGTAGAAATGTATGGTGCACCGTTACTTTATCATATTCTCATACTCTCATACATGATATATTATTCGATGTGTATCAACAAATTTCCCCATGGAATGTCAAAGATATTTCATTAAGGGACGAGCAAAAATTAAATTTGAAAACATTCAATATTATTAACTATAATATAGATCGGAGACCACACAATGTATCAATTTCATATGATCAATAACACCTACACATACAATATTTCAATAATAATGAAATGGTTACTCCTCTCTAATTTTCGATGATATATAATAAAAGGGTGATATATCGAAAATGATCATTATAACCTCAACCAATTATTCTGACGAATAATTGAACTTTCGCATGAAATTATATCGAAAAGCCAAAATCGATTATTAAACTAATATGTGATTTGTATTGTGAAACGTAAATTGCATATTTTCCCAATAATGAACTTGATGTCGTTTGATGATGATCATTATTTTGTCGATTTCACGGAATATGATTTCGAAATTAAGTTATTATTGGAAATTTCCAATTTCAATATAACATGAAAAATTCCTCAATATGGACTGATGAGCAACGTCACCAAAAAAGCCGTGTAACGATTACAAATGAAACGATATTTTGTGCTACTTAAGATTTTGTCTAGACCACAAAATTCTTCGTGCCTCCTGGTTATTCAAGAGCACTTTCTCCTGGAAATCAGTAAATTACAGATATTTTAGCGGAATGATAGAGCTCTCGTTCTCAAAAAAGATCCAATAGCTCAAATATAGGAGAACGTGACGGTTTTAAAATGACTGCAACACAAAATTGATATGTACCCTGAAATTCACATGAATTTCTAATATTCGCCAGTTTGACGAATGTCACGAAGTTAACACAATAATTCCTAGGTGGCAGACCTGTCGTAACCTTACCTACATCACTTGACGAAGCAAATATCAAAAAAGCCAGACGATTTGAAATAAAACTAACAGTGACGTTGCATGATTCTTTCAGCAACAGCCTCGACCTATTCTTGTTTCTGTCAACGAGAACATGATGAATTTTCAATTCGAAACGAGGAAATTTATCAGGGGTAAAAGCAGATATCAACGGTAAAGCCAAGTTGAAAGGTCAACAAATGCAATATTGCAAAGGAACTGAGCACCCAGGAGCGAAAAAAACAGAAATATTCAATTTAGTCCTGTCAGTCTCAGCATAACGAATTTTCATCTGCAATAATCTGATAGCAAAAACAACGCTCTCGTCATTAAGTTTTAGACAGGGCGGAAGGCAGGAATTCACTGAAAGGGAATGAACAGGACAAATCAAAAGCACTGCAATTAAACTTATGACACTGAACTTCCGTGGAAAGTACAAGTATACTTGTTTTTCGAACGAGCATATACTAATTAATGAAATAAACTTCCATGCCATTGTTCTGGACATATATGTGAAGAGTTCAACTCCGACTGGTGAATAATCTCAACTTGGCTTAATTTGAGGTTCATCATTTTCGATTACGTATGAATGAGCCTCGGAAATTTCGCAGAGGGGCGAAACTTTATCATATATGGTCAGGAAATATTCATTCTTTCGTGAGTGCTGTAGAATACGGATATTCTACATTGGTTGGAATATGTATATCCTCCCAGTTTGAACCATTATTTAGTTTGTATTTGAGCAGCATCTACTTACAATAATAATAGGGTAGTTGGCTTTTATATTTCGGTATTAGAGAATAAAAACGAATATGAATAATAGAAAATCCGCCCATTGTTTTCTCAAAATTTTGAAAATCATTATACCACAAAACAGGTAGTGGAAAGAGTCGTTCGATGGAAAGTTAGGACACTCAGAAATGCACTTGTTTGAGCAGATGTGTAGAGCTCGCATTGTCATGGCCTCAAGTGGTACGTTTTCCACCTAGATGATTTGTTCTTTTCCCTAGTTATTCATGGAAACCCAAGGAAGTAGTCAATGGGGTCGATAAAAACCGACAACCTCCTTAGAAGCCTTGGCCCTATCTCTTGCGTCCACAGGACCGGTTTCCCCGAATAAATTGTTCTTAGACCAACCAGCTCTGGACACTTACATACCACGTGTTAAGCTGTTTCTACTCCTGACCCATAAGCCTGCAAATGTCATAGGCCAAGCAATAGAGGTTTTTTACGTGACAAAAATACTACCTGAAATCTGACTGTGCAGTCATGCAATAGGTAGTTTTTACATGTTTTTCATGATAAATTCCACTCCTGAATCGTCTTAGGTTTTTTTTGAGAAGCGAAAAATAGCCAAAAAAATCCAACATTTTGCTTTTTCGCTTATAAACGTGAAGTATTGATCTGATCGAAAAGCTGTTAAGGCACTTTTGTAGGGAATTCAAAAACAGAAAAAAATGAGAGGTGACACGTCTCAAGCGGATAATTAGTTTCCGAGAAAAGTCCAAAAAACTGAAAAAAACATCAATTTTTCGAAAATTCATAACTTGGTCAATTTCTCAGATGAAGCGTAGTTGCCCTGAATTTAAGTAGTTATTAACATATACTTTATTGGTGCACAATTACAAAGCTGTCGGATAAATAGTTTTGCACAATCGTAGTTTTCCGAATTCGACGTACTTTTTTCATGAAGGTCGTGATACTCGGCTACTTGTCGGATTTGAATTTTACAAAAAGCATTTTAAAGAAGAAATAAAATTCTTCGAATCGTTTATTCTCTCGATACCGACAGATAATGTTTAGTGGGTGAAAAACGGCGTCAAACAGGAACAAAAAGGCTTGATTGCATCAAACTAGTCGCGGAGTGGGAGTCGCCCGGTACGCGACGCGCGAAAGATACAAGGTATACAGTTTTCCCCTCGCGTAGCGGGCGACTCCCACTCCGCGACTAGTTTGATGCAATCGAGCCTTTTGCTCCTGTTTGACGCCGTTTTTCATCCACTAAACATTATCGGTCGGTATCTAGAGAATAAACGATCTGAAGAATTTTATTTCTTCTTTAAAATGCTTTTTGGAAAATTCAAAGCCGACAAGTAGCCGAGTATCACGACCTTCTTGAAAAAAGTACGTCGAATTCGGAAAACTACGATTGTGCAGAAAACTATTTATCCGACAGCTTTGTAATTGTGCACATAAAGTATATGTTAATAACTAATTAAATTCAGGGCAACTACGCTTCATCTCAGAAATTGACCAAGTTATGAATTTTCGAAAAATTGATGTTTTTTTCAGTTTTTTGGACTTTTCTCGGAAACTAATTATCCGCTTGAGACGTGTCACCTCTCATTTTTTTTTGTTTTTTAATTCTCTACAAAAAGTTCCTAAACAGCTTTTCGATCAGATCAATACTTCACGTTTTATAAGCGGAAAAGCAAAATTTTGGATTTTTTTGGCTATTTTTCGCTTCTCAAAAAAAACCTAAGACGATTCAGGAGTGGAATTTATCATGAAAAACTTGTAGAAACTACCTATTGCATGACTGCACAGTCAGATTTCAGGTAGTATTTTGTCACGAAATCGACCTTCCATAGCTCTATTGCTTGGTCTATCATCAACACACGGTACAAATAATGTTTGTACCGACAGTCCGTCAGCAGTCCTACCATCAGCCAAAGCTCAGCTAGTGACAGCTTCATGAGCTTTCTGGTGTAGGTAGCTGAAATAGTCAAGAACTTTTTGGACTGAGTAAGTCCAAATACTTTTAGGCGACTTTCAAGAAACTCATCTTGAGGGAACTTCGACCACCATTCTATTGATAAACATTAGTCCTAGATGTAGCTTCATAGCCAGAAATTGAATAAAATTCATCGCTGCAATGCTGCTCAGTTTATTCACGACGAAAGTTGAAAGTTGAATCGAAAAATATTCCCACGAGAATGTTCACTATTTAATTAAATTTTTACCGAAATGAATCTTTCATGTTACTGTAAACAACACAAAGAGCTCTGGTATGTCAAAAGTCAAAACGTTCTTAGCCTACACATACTTCAAAAATGTCAATCTAACGATAGAGGGTCAGTTGCCAGATTGTTACACTGGCGTTGTCCAATCCTGAAATATAAAGGCAACTCTTCTATAGCAAGTGTGACGTAGCATCCAGTGACACGTATAGCGAAAAAGCTTCAATTATATTTACTAATTAGCAATTAGTAAAGCTGACGCATATGACATTTTCCAGTGATTTGAATGCATTTTTTTACATTCACAGTTCCCTGGACACACTGAAAAAATATTTTCAATTAACGTGAAAGTTGGTCAAATTTCATTTGGTAATTGTGTTATGCCTCTGTAAACACTGCCATTGGAAAAAATCGAATAAAACTCATATTTCATTATTTTTATGCGCTTGTTACTGATTGGAATATTGTGATATAGTTTTGCCGAAATGTCTAATTTTAGAAATTTGATACGATAACGGTCTCCAAAGGGTCGATTGGTTCAAATTGATGGATAATCTTAATTAAAATAATTCACTATACTAGTCAGAATTAATGAGATTCATATATCTACCTTTAACTGAAGCGCTAACACGGTGAAAGTTTTACACATACAACATGATTATGATTGGACAACTGGAAAGATTCAAAATATAAAAACGCGTAATTTGAAACTCGCTTTATAATCCGCTATGAGCGCAACGCTTTTGAATGTCGCGAAGTGGCTTCATTCAATCAGTTAGACTGAACTACTCTCGAAATTTATGAAAAATAATTGGATTATTTCCTATTTTGCAGATATTTAAGTCAGCATAATGCAGAACACGTCAGGTTGCTTGAGAGAGTGTTATTGGGACCGAAGACTTAGGCACTGATGAGTAAAATGATCATCTGCCATGTACAGTGAGATAGGGAAGGACCCCACCAGCAGGTGGCACGACTGTTTTCCAGACCAGTAAAAATATGAAGGGAATTTCTGATTTACTATGTCGCATCATCTTCTTGTGGACGCTGTGCCCTTTATTGTCCCTCAACGCCCAGCAATTGATGTGGACCACCATTTACGTTGATGGCAACAGTAAGTAGTAGACCCTAACATATGTTCCAACTGACGACGTCAAGATAAAACGTTGAGGGGTGATACACAAGAAAGAATATTTTCTGAGCACTGTTAGGATTATATATAATTTATACTGAATTGATTGGATAATTCTGAGTATTCGCTGAATTCGATGATGTTCTAAATTGGCCGTTGTTTGTATTTTTAATTATTTAATCAGGGTGGCTTCATAAGTCTTCAACTTATTCCATTCGAAAGTTAAAGTGTTTACAAAATGAAAGAGAATAACATTTGGTCTCGGATTTTCCGTTAGTGGGTACAACCCAATCTATTCTAGGCATCAAATTCAAATTTTCAAGACATTTGGGCATAACTATGACGCGTTGTTTCCTAAGAAATGAAGAGGAGCCTGACGATCTCCTCTGGAATATGCATCAACTCCTTTAGCAGTACCACAGCCCTTTTATGGCATAGGGAAAAAACACCAACAAAAAGGAATTCACGAGAAAAAAGGAGACAGACAGAAAGGTCCTCTGGTAAACCCTTTGGAGCCTAGAACACTCAAAAAAATTCTCCTAACGTTCAATACGGAAAGGTCCTAAACACTTTTAGAATTCAACAAGAATATACGGCACCTTTCAACAGGGTTTTTTAAGGGTCGCTTGCATCTTAGGAGACTGGGTGTGGCCCAAAACAAAAGTGCCAATTCTGTATCGAAAGGGAGGAAACTCCAGAACATCTTATAGTAGAATGTCTGGCAATCGTGCGTGGTAAGGTAATAGTCAGAGACGAAGATATCTCATCCATGAAATTACTCGACTTGCTATAGGGTTAGTACAGTAGAGAGATCAAGTAATGGGGGCCCAACAGACCATTCGGTCCAGGTGCACGATTGCCCCTCAATGTATCTTGAATCCTCAAGAGAAAGCGCTTCAAAAAAAAGTGCTAAATTTCGTAATCATAGCATGTATTCAATCAGAATAACTAGCGCTTTGCGAGGTCATTGGCCACCGTGAATTTTCACTCTGAAAGGGTTTGATGAACCAGCTTTTGACTCAAATTTAATAATGGTAAATTGATTGCCTTTTTGCTGAACGTTAACAGAGTGAAAATCGAATTAAAATAGAGGGTTTTCGGCGCTCGCTATGAAAGCATAACATTTTCGGAAATAATTCAATAAAAGTCAACATAATCAGACAAAGACCGCTATCAAGAACCAGGAATTATCCGAATGAAAAGTCCGAACCTCCCATCACAAAAACAAAGGGAAAACTACGCGTCAATCGTAGATGCACAAAGGAAAAAGGGGGATATCCAACAAGGATGTTAGGAATCAAAATGAAAACTGGAAGAAATTTGGTTGAAACACGTTGTTTCTTCAGAAAATAAAGTGGGCTGAATCAACTTTTATAGGATCAACACCACTTCTGTGGCATAGGTGAAAACACCTACAAAAAAGAATTCACGAAAAAGGAGTGGGCAGACAGAAAGCACTGTTGTAGAAACTTTCTGGCCTAAAAAAATCCAAAAAAATTCTTGGGAAGTTCAATGTGGAAAGATTTTGAACGCTCTTGAAATTCAACAACTATGGGATGCACCTTCTCCTAAGATTTCTCAAGGGCCGTCTCAGGAAACTCCTAAAGAGACTGGGTGAGATCGAAAACAGTGAGTGCAGAGTCTGTGGAGAAGAGGAGGAAACTCCAGAACATTTCGTAACGGAATGTCTGGTCATAGATTCCTCACGGAGGAAGTGCCTGGGTTAGGAAATTATCAGGCATGAAGATATCTCATCCATGAAATCACTCGACATGCTATAGGGTAAGTACCGTAGACAGATCAAGGTATGAGGGCCTAACAGACCATTAGGTCAATATATCTTGAATCCTCAAGAAAAAGCACTTCAAAAAAGTGTTGAATTTCGTATAATAGAATGACAAATGTATTGAATCGAAATAACTAGCGCTTTGCGCGTTCGTTGACCACGCCGTGAATTCCAACTATAAAAAGAGTTGATGAACCAGCTTTTGACTCCAATCTTATAATCGCAAATTGATACCCCTTCTGCGAAACGTTAACAGAGTGAAAATCGAATAAAACAGGGGGTTTGTCGACGCTCGCTATAAAAGCATAACATTTTCGAAAATAATTCAATAAAAGTCAACATAATCAGACAAAGACCGCTATCAAGAACCAGGAATTATCCCGAATGAAAAGTCCGAACCTCCCATCACAAAAACAAAGGAAAAACTACGCGTCAATCGTGGGTGCACAAAGGAAAAAGGGGGAAACCCACCAAGGATGTAAGGAATCAAAATTAAAACTGTAAGACATTTGGTTGAAACTATAACACGTTGTTTACCCAGAAGAAAACAAACGCTTCTGTGATATAGGTAAAAACACCTACAAAAAAGAACTCACGAGAAAGGGAAGGGCAGACAGAAAGCATTTCTGTAGAAACTTTCTGGCCTAGAATAATCCAAAAAAAATTTCGGAACGTTCAATGTGGAAAGATCTCGAACTGTCTTGGAATTCAGCAACTATGGGATGCACATTCTCCTAGTATTTCTCAAGGGTCACTGCCGTCTCAGCAAACTCCTAAAGAGACCGGGTGAGGCTGAAAACAGTGAGTGCAGAGTCTGTGGAGAAGAGGAGGAAACTCCAGAACATTTCGTAACGGAATGTCTGGCCATAGATTCCTAACGGAGGAAGTGCCTGGGTTAGGAAATTATCAGGCATGAAGATATCTCATCCGTGAAATCAGTCGACATGCTATAGGGTAAGTACCGTAGACAGATCAAGGTATGAGGGCCTAACAGACCATAAGGTCAATATATCTTGAATCCTCAAGAAAAAGCGCTTCAAAAAAGTGTTGAATTTCGTAATAATAGAATGACAAATGTATTAAATCGAAATAACTAGCGCTTTGCGAGTTCGTTGACCACGCCGTAAATTCCCACTATAAAAAGGGTTGATGAACCAGCTTTTGACTCCAATCTAATAATCGCAAATTGATTCCCTTTTTGCGAAACGTTAACAGAGTGAAAATCGAATAAAACAGAGGGTCTTTCGACGCTTGCTATGAAAGCATAACATTTTCGAAAATAATTCAATAAGAGTCAACATAATCAGACAAAGACCGCCATCAAGAACCAGGAATTATCTCGAATGAAAAGTCCGAACTTCCCATCACAAAAACAAGCCGGAAAACCTACGAGTCAATCGTAGATGCACAAAAGAAAGAGGGAAATCCACCAAGACGGAGGAAATTAAATCAGATTTGCATTTTACTGCGCCCATATAAATTTCTCGGGCCAGTTCCCTCTTGTCGGTCTGTGTCACATTTATTTCGAAGGAGTTATCATTATTACTACTACTGAGGTCGGTGCCAAGTTAAAGCTTGTGAATTATCCTCCTAAGTTTTCGATCTCAGTTCTTTCAATTGAACAAACTTCCGAGTAAAACTTTAGAATCTGATTGGAATGCTCCGCATCAATTTTTAGTTTCCTATACCTTTGGAAATGGATATTGTATTCGTTTGACAAATTATTCGAATATAGCTAGAACATGGTAGTCTCTTTTATTACTAAGTTGTTGTCGATCAGTGCTTTTTGCATGGCAACCGATCTGTTTTGGGCGTGTGACCTCCTCCGCAAAGTTGATCATTTTCCTAGAACACTTTGCTTTCATGTCAGTTGACATTGATGTCATGCTTCCTGGTTTAAGCTAACACATTACATTGGCATAATATGTGATAGGTGCTTTCTGTGGCCGAGCCACATAACCTGCATATATCGGAGTTTTCCTCACTGGTCTTGTTTAGGTTCATGTACACAGATATATCTCGACAGTTTTATTTCACTCTCTAAATCATACCACAATTGATACTCAAAAGAAAAGCAACTTCAACTCGTTTTTTGACAAAGTTGCTGGGGTTTCTCTCTAGACTAGAGGGTGAAATCAGCCTCTATGCTTGCCTTTGGCCTAGTGTATTAATTCAGTTAGAGTGATTCACTCTTTTCTCGCAATCCTCCACCTCTGCCTTAATCAGTATGAGTTATATCCAGCATGAGGGCCAGTGGTTCTGGAAAGAGAGTATTTGCTCCTCTTTTCGCAAGGTTTTCAGCTTTTTTATTACCCTGAATGTTCTGGCGATTGGAACCCAAACTGAAATTTGTTTGTTGACTTTCGCCAGTGTTATGAGGGATATTTTCAAACTCCAAATGGTGCTCAATTCACAATCAAAGGTCATCAGTTGCTTCAATGCCATCTGGAAATTCTAGGTCCCTTGTACTGTTCAGATAGATAGATACTTCTCTCTATGGTCAGAATTTTAGTTTGAAGCATTGCGATTGCTTTCACCAGAGGCAATAATTCCCAATCCTTGAAATATCGATTACGGATCTGACCTTTACAACATGGATAGAGAATTATTCAGTGATCGTCAATTGAAACAAATATGTATTGATTACTCCAGTCTCAGGTCTTGGTGGAAACTAAATTCGATTGAAATAGAATTAGACAATTGCTATTTGAACACATGCTTCGTGTACAACGGCGGGTTCACCACATTGTAGCGTGATTGGATTCTACATTTAAGTTGGGAAGTTTGTTTTGATTTCCAAATCTTATCGTACGACACTATGAAAAGTGTCTAAAACTACATATCTAACAAAATTTCCTCTCATAATGTTTTCGTTTACAAATGGAAAAAAAACATGAAGAATCCAATCAATTACAGTAGAAGTGAGATAACATAGTTGAACGAGCACAAAATATACAAAATTGAAGGTAAAGAGAGAGTTAATTGAATAACTAAGCAGTTCAAATTTGCCTGAAGTCAATTTCAACGAGAAACATCTATGTTCCATACATTATACATGTTTTTTATTGCCTTGCAAAAATTGAATGATTCAAGAAATAAATTTAAGAAAAGACCTGATCTGGTGCTTCTGAAGGGCTCGTTCATTGGTGGAGCAATAATGTTATTGTCTTGAAATTTTGTATAGGACTTGAGTTTCATGCTAAGTATATGAGTGCAAATTCTCTCAGCACGATCGAAATTATATTCTGGAAACTCAAAAAATAAGATATGTAAAACTGAATAATTAAAAAAATTCATTTCTATTGTTCAGATGATACGATCCTTTTGAAATTTTGCATGAACAATCAGTATATCAATCTTCATTCACAAAATAAATTTCATTCGAATCGGATATATTGTTATGGAAATATGAAAGTTTCTTCTTACAATATTCCAATTGAATTTTTTTTATTCTGTTAACACTATGGACACAAAATTTTGCAAGAGGCTTATTATGAGCATCTTGCATGTGGCCGCAATATTTCAATTCGATTGGTTTCGTTTTGTCTGAGATATTGAGAAAACAAAAATTATGAATTGCCATATATTATGAAACACCCTTTTGAACCAAGTGCTATAGTATAACAAACTTATACACACATAAATTTCATATAAATTTCGTATGGAAATCAGCTGTCAAATCGTAATGATGAATATTCCATAATAAAATTCATTTCGTATTCACATCATAAAATTTGAGGTTAACCTTTGTTGACAAAATGATTAAAAGTACTCACAGTGTTATTTTCCTCACTATGTCACTTTATTCACTCAAAGTCAAACAAAAATTCAATCGAACACTTCAAATCAAAGTTAAAATGATCACTCATAACGATTCAGAATAATTTCATCGGTTGAATATCGACACCAACTATTTAATCTACCAATTCATGAATCATTCATAAAAACAATAGTCGATTATTTTATGGTTTGTTCCGCGAATATTTGGCTTATCGAAAAAATATTACGATTAAAATGAACTTAATCAAATGGACGATTTGATGCGAATATTTCTGACAGAACTCGCCTACTGTTTATCTATTGTTCGAGAAAACCACATCTGGATAGAATTAAAACTGGACCACGTGGTTTTCTTGCTAATGCCAAAGAAGACCGTACACTAGGATTACCGAATTAGGAATCAGTTTATTAGATTCAGAAAATGGGATTGTGAGAAAATAGAGATGAACGAAATTATACAGGCAAGCCGAGCAAATTTAATATTACAAATTGAGGCTCCCTGAAGTGGAGCAACAGTATTGAATGAAGAAAACATTGGTCCCAAAAGAGATTAAAGATTGCGAATGAATGAATGAAACAACATTTGTATTCAAAGCTTATTGGCGATGAGCCTTGCCATATACTGGGTGTTTGAGCTAATAGAGTGACATTTCTAATAATTGGACGGAGTGATCATCAGTTTTTTTCTGATATGTTGTAGATTATGATCGATAACTCTTGAATTTGATGGAGTATATCAGCTGGGATAATCAGTTGTGTAATATGTTGGCTTTGTTACTGTGTACTTACGCCACCCAAGGCACAGCTATGTTGATTATTGCCTTAGCAATACTTGATGGTTAAATTTTCGAACGAAAAAAGGGGCACAATAGAATTTCGAAGGAAAATGGAGAACCGAATATTCTTCAATATCTAGAGTATTTTCGAAATAGAAGGGTGTTTCAAATTACGCGTAAGAATGAATGGAATATAGATGGCTCACTGAATTCGTCTGGGTATTTTGACATTTGAGAAGTGTTGATGAATAACATTTATAAAAATGGCTTCGTACACGATACAAAAACTCATTCAAATTGTTGAATCATTTTATGGAAATCGGATTTTGTGAAAAGTGTTTTTTGAAAATAACATGACTTTTATGGTTTACATAATCGTTCATCTTAAAGCAATATTGTCGTCGAATTATTAGAAAATTTCAAGAGTTCGATTCGAAGGAAAAATGAGAAATTGAAAAATACACTCATAGCGATCGTGGTTCGTGAAAGTATTGCTGAAGACGACGTTCACAACAAGTTGGACGTGGATGATTTGGTCGGTCCACAACATGGCGTATTTTACACAAGGATTCAGCTCTGAAAGCTAGAGTTGTAACGAATATTCGCATTAGCGTTCGCATTCGCATATATTCGTATATTTTTGAATATTCGTATTTGCATTCGCATCCGCAAAAATTTCTGCGAATGTTTTGCGAATATGAATATCAGAAAATCTTATAACACAAAAATTGAGTGCAATTGGAACTAACAAAAACAAATCTATGAAACTTTATTAGTCTTTATATAACTTTTAAATTTTAAATAATCATCATCTTGAATAAAACTCAAAAATATTGAATATATCAAAAACTATATTCTTCTACATTAAATTATAAATTTGTTTGGTCATGAGTTAGCGATAAGGTCATCAAATATACCTACTATTATCGACAAAAACACCCAAACTTGGAAGTTACTCCCTTAGTTTTGGAGTAGCCCCCATTTTAAATTTACTTTTTATTTCGTTGGCCCTTCCAAATAATATCGATTCTTTGGATATAAAGGTCCTACAGATGCGAAAAAATGTTTTTTGAAAGATTATACTACCACCTTCATTGAAGTATAACAATATTAAAACATTCAACTACAAAACGCCATAAAAAAATTCTTTAAAAAAGTTGATAGTGAAAATATGTATGATTTTCTCAGTAAATCCGTCATAGTACAAGAACTAGCACATTGAAGTATAGTTTTTTCTCAATGATTTAATACGCAAGGATATTAGCTACAGAACAACACTCACATCATATCTGTAAGTTACATAATTATGTCCAAAGAAATCGGTATTATTTAGGGTCAACGAAAAATAAAAAGTAAATTCAAATGGGGGCTACTCCAAAACTAAGGGGGTAATCTTCCAAGATTGGGTGTTTTTGTCGATAATTAGATGACCTTAAATTATCGCTAACTCATGACCCAACACACTGTATAATCTAAACAAACAAGAAATGTATAGAATAGACTCTCAGACACGATACATACTTCTTTCCAAAAAATAAACAATTATTTATCCTATTGAACACTTCTACATTCGCATTCGCATTTGCATTCGCGAATGTCAGTAGCAGACATTTGCATTCGAATAAGCATTCGCGAATGTATAAAATATGACATTCGTTACATCACTAGAAAGCATAC
>CM024248.1:30286074-30490919 GCA_013421045.1 Propylea japonica
AGGCGTGTTCCAATTCTATCTTCGACTTTTCCATTCACTAATAAACCCTGTTTAACTGTGCAAAACGTAAGTTTGCTTCTACGTATATTTTCTCCCTCCGGAAGTTTGAGATCAACAAACACCAATTTTCTAGAAACGGAAACTCGCGGCAAGGTTGAAGTCACATGTTCTCTACCAAAGTTATTATTCGAGCCAAAGCAACAAAGACACGCATCTGATTATGCATGTAATAAATAACCTCCAAAATATGGGTTTGTCGCTTAATGCGAATGTTGTGGTTTCGTTTTTATATTAATTATAATTATATTAACTTTCGTTTTTATAACGCCAGCGCAGATCTCAAAACCGAAATATGTACGCAGTGTTTTTTGTACCTCTAATGAGAAGAGGGGTCTGTCTAATAATAAGTGAATGCAGTCTGTTGAAATAGGTATTATTCGATCATTTTCGATGGCTGGCGGAAGCGTAAATGATGAAAAAAGCCCAATTAATATATTACTACATTTCCATCATCATAAAATCACGTCAACATCTAGTTATGATTTGAAATTTAAAAAACTCCTAACGTGATATCAAAAGCAATCACACTTTCGTTGGCCATCAGCAGGAAAAAAATAAGGATGATTACCAGATTTTGAATATATTGGCTCCATTCTGAAATCAGTTGTTCTCGATCAATTCTAGTGATCAATAGTTTTTCTTTCGTTCGATTTTCTACACTCGATCGCTATGCAACGCGAAACACGCAATTTGACCCAAGAGGAATGTGCCCAAGCGGTAGTTTTGCGAGAAGAAGGGTGGAAATACACAAGAATTGCAGAAAGGTTTGGAGGTTCCCCTACGAGGGTTTCCAGAATGTTGCAACGATTCAGGGAGACAGGTATGATGTCCGAAGACGAGGACAGGCTAGACCACGGTTAACAACTGCCATTCAACGTTACTTGAGAGTTTCTTCGTTGAGACAACGGTTTGCAACCGCTCGCCTCCTTCAAAATCAGCTTGAGCAAACTCATGGGGAGCAAATTAGCACTCAGACACAGATGAGTCTAGATTCTGCCTCTACCATTGTGATCGACGTTCCCTTGTATACAGACGTCCACATGAAAGATATGCTCAGTGCAATTTCCTGAATACTACTGGTTTTGGGGAAGGATCGATTATGGTATGGTGTGAATATCTTTGACTGCTCGCACAGACTTAGTGGTCGTTGATAATGGAGCTATGAATGCTGATAGATATAAAATACCATGATTGAAGATCATGTACTGCCATTTGCCCCATACTTTCCTGAAAATTTCATTTTTATGAACGATAATGCCAGACCCCATCGTGCGCGCATCGTTCAGGAGTACCTTGAAGAGAGTCTCTCGAAGGGAATGGCCAGCAAGAAGACCAGATCTCAATCCGATTGAGCAGGTTTGGGACAACCCCAACTCAGAGATATCTGGGAATGATCAGAATTTTAAGATTATTCATTCTGAGTATGAACCGTCGTTGCCGAGCTGTAATTAACGAAAGGGGCGGAAATACCAAGTATTAAATCACTTATCAGCATTCCAATATTTTGAAAATTGTTCATTTCTCTTTTTTACATAAGAATCGGTGAAATCCTGAATTTTTCTTCCATTTAACGTGTCTTGTTTCGTTCAAAACCTTTCCGAGAGAACATGAAAAATTAGTAATAAAGTCATGTAGAGTTAACTTTTATTGAATTTGAGATTTTCTGAATGTGGCGTTAATTTTTTTGCGCAGTGTACATAAAGTCAAAATTCCTAGAAAATTTATTTTATTTAATCAACAATCGTGGATGATGAAAACGAAACTGATCATTAATAATTCATTTATATTTGCTGGGAATCACATATTACAGGCATTTGATTAATTTCAATATTTCGGAATGAAAAAAAAAAAAGTAATTTACTTGTTATAAGATTCAATATGATATATCTCCCGTATGTTCTTATATCGTCTCTTTCTCACTCAATATCACTTCACCAATTGCGTCATCATGCGAACCTGCGTAACTGTTCGAACCGGAAATACAATTCTGTCTAAGAATGCAATTTTACAACTGGAATTACTTTGGCATTGAGAGAATGGAGACTACGAGGTTACTAGCCTGTCTGGGTTCAATAGGTGCCGTTTGATTGCAGTTGCAAAGTCAATGGGTTCTCTCTTCCTTTTGTGCTTGTTCATTAGTTAGCCTATTATAAATAGGCAACAAACAATATTTTTTACGACGTGGTACTTGTAGGCAAATTAATTTAATTAATACCTAAAATTTCAAAATTTTCAGTATTTGAAGTTGGATATATCTAATTGATATTTTTGAAACTACGAAATCAACAGTTGAACAGAAAATCGCTTGAGGCATATATAGCGACTAAACACTTTTGCAATTTATCTGGATTCAAGTCCGGTGAACGGACCGGCCACGAGATTGGACCAGAACGTCTGATCCATCTTCCGGGAAAAAATGTTATCAGAAAAAAAAAATCCAGAGAAAATAATTTTTCCAGAAAAAATTTTTCCGGAGAAATTCCTCTGAAAATTTTTTTTCTGGTAACATTTTTTCCCGGAAGATGGATCGGACGTTCTGGTCCAATCTCTTGGCCGGCCCGTTCACCGGACTTGAATCCATTGGACTTTATTACTGGGAAACAGTTAAAAAGTGTATTCAAAGGCAATCGAAAATAAATTTGAACTACGGCAGCTACAATTAAACAAGTATTATACCATTTTGGAATCCTTACTAAATGCACCAACTTTTGAAAAAACATGCCAACCTACGTAGTACATTTTTTTTCAATACAGTCAGTTGAAACTAGGCAATTGTTTATTTTGAATTTTTTTCTGAGAAGTAAGCCCTATTTTTATGAAACCCAGACCAGCTGGTGTCCAAATTTGATTACAGTTTAGACAAGCATTATTCAAGGTTACACAGCAGTTACAAGAAAAAAAGTTGGAAAAAGTTGATATTTGTGGCAGCGAAAAGCGAAAAGACTGTCACAGGGTGTGGAATTTTGCGTGTTTTTTTTAATGCGCATTATTTTAAAATCATGCAACTTAGATTTTTTTTTATATTTTTTATTACTTGCCTTTTCACCCGGTTCCGGGTTGACGTCGAGTAATGGGACACCCTGTATAGTGATAAATTCAAGTCAGACTTTTCTTAAGCTGAAATCCAGCGTTTCTGTTCTATCAAGAGTATAATTTTTATCTAGTAGATATGAAAAGAAGGTACTTCAATTGTTCAAGAGAACCAATAAGTGTGGGAGTGGCTCTCATTTCGCGCATTTTTATTTTGATTTTTCTATGAATCAAATGTATTACTGTTTCACTTTTTGTGTTTGTTTTTTATTTTGAATTTTTATTATATTGATAGATTAATTATAATATAGAAAGATTTCGGATGCAAAGGAATAGGTATTTGAAATGTGTACCTACTGCCACTGAAGCTAATTAAAATTTTTTGAATTGGTGTGTAATCGCATTCGCCTAGATTTCTGTCATAAATTCATCTTAGATGGAATATCCATTATCATATACGGACAAATTGACAAATATACCTACCAAAAGACGAAAACCATGTTCTAATTTATTTTATTTTTCACTTGTACATTATATGTTTATTTTACCTTAGAAACGGATGCTATAAATACACTCATTATGCCCGTGGGCATTTTAGCGGGCATTATGGATCATAACGCCCGCTCACAACGAAAACAGTAATGACATTCACTTAATAAAATGATGACAGCAATAACGAACTTCAAAATATTAACGAATGCCATGGTTACTACTGAAAGTTAAATGGAAAAAAAATTATAGGAGCAATCGAATTTTATTGTAATTAAATGATATATTCGTGAAAAATAAAATCTTGTATGCACCACGAGCGTTATTAGATCCTAACGCCCATCGGGCAACATTCATCCCTCGGGCCAAAGGCCCTCGAGCCGAATGTTTCCCTCCGGGCGTTAGGATCCATATAACGCACTTGGTACATAAATAACTATTGAAGGTTAAGTATTTCAGAATCTGTCGTCGATGTCGAATTGGAATTTGATGTTCAATGAAAAGATGTTCCTTTCTGTATTGAAATTAATTACTTATGTCTGAAATTCAATGAAATTGTTGAGTTTGAAGATCGAAAAAGAAGCACGAATCCTCTCTCCTCAATACCGACCTGATTTTCGTTATTTTAACATGCAATATATGGAAAGCTTGAGATCAGGGCTTACGACCGGTTTCTTTTTGGAAAGAACTATCCTATTACCAATAAAAAAAGCCCATGATACATTATACAATCTTTAATAACAACCATCCAAAGATTGATTTACTATCTGCTGCTGCATCCTGCAAAATGCAATTTGGCAACACAATGGCGTTCGTTTTCTCTTACCTTGGGGGACAAATAATAATTTATACATTCGGGTTGATGAACAGAATTTCCCCGGAGAAATTCGAATAATAGATTCAAAACTTAAATATACACTACTGGAAAAAATTAAAGGATCAAAAAAAAATTCCAAATTTTTCGGCAATTTTCAACATGCCGTAACTTTGACAGGAATGGTAGTACAAGGAATTTAAAAAAAAAATTGTAGCCCCAAGTGTCTAGTTTTTGGATTAGAACTCCAAAAATTTTAAGTTTCAGTGGTTTTGGAGTAATGATAGAAAAATCAGCAACAAAAAAAAATTCTCAAAATTTTACCACTTTTCTTTTCTTGTCTACGAGCGTGGAAATTTTATTTTTGCATAATCGTTATAATGATGGGATACTTTGTTAATTCAGCTTCAATTAATTTTTTCATTGACCTCAATACGTCCACTTCTCGCAGAGATATCGGTCTTCAAATGGAAAAGGATCCATTTGTCTTTGATTATCGATTTCTCAGCAACCAATGATCGCACAGAAAATTGAAGGAGGGTTTCAAGACCTTAAATGAACTCCGATTAATGAACAACCATTGCTTATTCATAGAAATTTTTTTTCTTCATGGCGCATCAATATAAAAATTTAACAAAAAAGGGCTTTGGGTGGCTTCTTGGAAAATCTACCGCTGGATCGAAAATGTTGAGGAAGCCAATAATGTTAAGTGAGACTTTCACAGTTCAATGTGTTGATAAAATCCTTACGAAGAGTCAATTCAATCCAGCGAGCCGTGTTTTTGTTTGACTCGATTGAATTTTTGAAAAAATAAGGATCACGTGTTTTGCTCTGAGAAGCTCATAATCTTCAAAAAAGGCAAAAAAAATTTTCTCGAGCTTTTTTCACATTTTAGTTGCAGATAGTACATAAATTTCAAAAAAAGAAAAATAAAATAAACTAACAAATAAAATTTTTATTAATTTAATAACGGATAAAACATGGATCCTTTTCCATTTGAAGACCGATATCTCGGCGAGAAGTGGACGTATTGAGGTCAATAAAAAAATACATTAAAGCTGAATTAACAAAGTATCCCATGATCATAACGATTATGTAAAAATAAAATTTCCACGCTCGTAGACAAGAAAAAAAAAGTGGTAAATTTTGAGAATTTTTCTGTTGCTGATTTTTCTATCATTACTCGAAACCACTGAAACTTAAAATTTTTGAAGTTCTAATCCAAAAACTAGACACTTGGAGCTACAATTTCCTTATTGAAAAGTCCTTGTACGACCATTCCTCTCAAAGTTACGGCATGTCGAAAATTGCCGAAAAATTTGGAATTTTTTTTTGATCCTTTAATTTTTTCCAGTAGTGTATTTTAATTATAGGGTGAGTAGATTAGATTCTCAGATTAGGAATGCTTATAAGGGTTGGGACGAAATATGGAAACGGACACTTCATGAAATTTTTGCGTGTAAGTGCAATGGCAGAAATTGCATCTGACGCACTATTTTTGGATGGTAATATGGTTGAACCTGAAATAACATTTTGCTCTATCATGCCTAAACGGCTGAACGGATTTTGATGAAATTTAGTTAGGTGATAGATAGTAACCTAGAAAAGGATATGGGCTATCAATATTCATGCTATCGTACTTAAGGCGTAGGCAGTAGACAGAAAACGAATTAAGTTAGTGATTTTAATCGTTTGTTTTAAAAGTTTACCTCATTCACGCCTTAACGTCTGAACGGATTTTTATAAGACTTGGTTAATATAAAGATAGGATCCTAGGCACGGACACAGGCTACTTTTTACGGCGAGAAAATACCTCATTCCCGCGGAAATCTAGCGTGATCGTGTCAAGAAGCGCATGACGCCATAGCTACTGAAATGATTTTGATGTTTTTTTTTAACTGAGTGTTACTAAGACTTCAAGTTAGTATTAGATCACTTTTATTACTTAGAGGGTCGGTAGGCGCCATAATTTAGTACTTCCTGCGCAGACGATGTTGCGGATGTCATACTGTCTAACATCGGGGGTTGGCAGGTAGGTAGTTAGTAGTATTTTGAACCGATTTACATTATTTACTTTTTATATTTACTAAGGAAATATTCGGAGCTATCCATTATGTAGCTTAGGTTGCTTTTGAACAAATCTTGATGTGAAGTTGAGGACTGGAACACGATAGTGGGGCATTGTTGCAGGGGGACTTACAGCCGGGAGAAAACAAAAAAAACTTATGCGGACGAAGTCGCGGGTAAAACCTAGTTTATTCCATAATTTTGACGCGCACTGTAGAATGCATTACCTATTTACTGTATTCACCTGATGAGATATAAATTAGAAAACAAAGTGGTCTTATTCAGAAAATATTGAAAGAAACAACATTCAATCATATTCTGGAAATCTAACATTGTACAAATATTGCTACACAAACTTAGCCCCAGGCCAAGACTATCTAAATTACCAAAACCGAGGTGGATAACTTAATCAGCAATTCAACTCATATAATTCAATGTACGATACGACCAGCATTATTATCGGCAATCTTCCCGAAAGCCCCTAGTTTTCAAATCGTTTCCGCCCAACACACATCCGAGAAACGCAGACGTAATGTCTATATCTAACACACAATTTCCTGTTACTCCTTCGAAAAGCCAAAGACGAACCGCAGCTGGCCCCCCCGAAAATCTGCGTTAGTGCAATCTGTAACCCCATACGAGCGTCTAGGAGTATGGGTCGCAAAATTCAAAATAGGAGCAATGTTGTCGCGCTTTTCTGTTTGTTGTGACACCTTTCTGTATGACGGTCTAACTGATACAAAATCAGTTGATGCGCGTTCTATTTAGGCCAAGCAATAGAGGTTTTTTACGTGACAAAAATACTACCTGAAATCTGACTGTGCAGTCCTGCAATAGGTAGTTTCCTACATGTTTTTCATGATAAATTACACTCCTGAATCGTCTTAGGTTTTTTTTGAGAAGCGGAAAATAGCCAAAACAATCCAAAATTTTGCTTGTTCGCTCATAAAACGTGAAGTATTGATCTAATCGAAAAGCTGTTAGGGCACTTTTTGTAGAGAATTCAAAAACAAAAAAAATGAGAGGTGACATGTCTCAAGCGGATGATTAGTTCCCGAGAAATGTCCAAAAAACTGGAAAAAAAACATCAATTTTTCGAAAATTCATAACTTGGTCAATTTCTAAGATGAAGCGTAGTTGCTCTGAATTTAAGTTGTTTTTAACATATACTTTATTGGTGCACAATTACAAAGCTATCGGATAAATAGTTTTTGCACAATCGCGGTTTTCCGAATTCGACGTACCTTTTTCAAGAAGGTCGTTATAATCGGCTACTTGTCGGATTTGAATTTTACAAAACGCATTTTAAAGAAGAAATAAAATTCTTCAAATCGTTTATTCTCTCGATATACCGACCGATAATGTTTAGTGGCTGAAAAACGGCGTCAAACAGGAGCAAAAAGGCTCGAATGCATCAAACTAGTCGGTATCGAGAGAATAAACGATTTGAAGAATTTTATTTCTTCTTTAAAATGCTTTTTGTAAAATTCAAATCCGACAAGTAGCTGAGTATCACGACCTTCTTGAAAAAAGTACGTCGAATTCGGAAAACTGCGATTGTGCAAAAACTATTTATCCGATAGCTTTGTAATTGTGCACCAATAAAGTATAAGTATGTTAAAAACAACTTAAATTCAGAGCGATGGTTTATGTCAAAAATGAACTGAAAATTGCACAGAAATGATTGCATTTCAATAATCAAGGTGATTGAAGTTTTGTGAAATCCGGCTTATACAGGGTGTTTCCTAAACATGCGGCAAAAATTCAGGGGGTTGTTCCTTGGACTATATTAAGCATGTTTTGTCCTTTGATGATCTTTGAAAAACCTCTTTGTTTCGAAGATAAAGGGCGAACAACATTTTTCATACTTTTAAAATTAATAATAGTTTAAATAAAAATGCGTACCGCACTGTGTTACTAAGTAGGTACAATTTATTTTTAAATTTGTTTAACAACATTCCAATTACTAAAAACGGCCAGTTTTTTGACTTGAAATTGTTAAGTTCAGATGGTAAAGGAATACAGATTAAACACGGTTTTCATTTGAATTCCTTTTGTGATGTATTAGCAATTAACATTTTATCTTTGACTATTATGGCGAGAGGTGGTCATTTTCAACAGTTTTTGTAGGTTAAATTAAATTTTCATGTAAATTTTCATAATAAAATGTTATTATCTAAAATTTTGTTTCCCCTGTATCTTCGAAACAAAGAAGTTTTTCAAAAATCATCAAAGGACAAAATATTCTTAGAATAGTCCAAGGAACAATCCCCTGAATTTTTGCCGCATGTTTAGGAAACACCCTGTATATCTGTGTTGAAAATATTCATTTTCATATATAAAAGATTAATTGTTCATTTTTGAAAGTCTCGTTCGCTCTAAAGCTCAAATCCATAAGATAAATAGCTCCACTATCTTGCTTGCACTTGAGCAGTTGAGCACAGGATAATAAAGCACCAACCGGCAACGCTCCTGCATTCAATGCTGCATCATTTTGTGACTTGCACTCCCTAGACGCATGTTAACCCTATGCAGTGTTCGCGAGAGGATTCGGAGGTTGGTGGCCAGGGTCTTCGACCGGGCATTCACTCCCGAATTCTGCGAGTCGGACCTAGTGCAGCAGCAGCAGCGGCCCTACACAGCTAGCAGTGAGTGCCTCCGGTGGGTCTTCCTCTTCTAGGCTACGTGACGAACAAAGATCGTGGCGGAAACATGGACCGCCGAAAACGCCACATGCAATTTTCATTAATGGTGTGCTGCGAACCAGCGGTACCGAACATTTCGGATGAGTACTTCAAATTTGGCTGAGTATTCAGTTCGAAATGTGATAGGTGGGTTATAGTACAGTCAAATAGGGTTTTTAGCAGGAAAGTTTTGGGGTAGTTTTGATTTTTTCGGTTTTTTTATGTTTTTTGGGGTGCTGAATCCGAATCTGACGTTTGCTAACAAAATTTCGTGAGGGAACATTGAAAAAAATACAAAAAAAGAGGAAAAATCCCATTCTTTGGCAGTTTTCTGCTTATAACTCGGAAACTATCAACTTTTCGTGAAAAACCTTTCCATACAATATGAAAGTACATGAAATTTCCTACAAATTGTATTACCACAGCTTGTTCTGCGACAACCCGTTCTGTTTCAAATTATATTTGAAAATGAGGTATTTTCTATGACTCAATAAATGAAAATAAATTGAATTCCGTGGTTCCGATAATGCGAACGTCTTGAAATACTGCATGAACATTCAGTATATCAGACTCGATTCACAAAAAAAATTAACTCGAATCGGATATCTTGTTATGGAAATATAAATATTCTTCTCTTCCATATTCCAATTCAATTTTCTATGGTTCTGTTCACACTATGGCCACCAAATTTTGCATAAAGCTTCTTATGAGCATCTTGCATATGGCCGCAACATTTCATTTCGATGGGTTTCGTTTTGTCTGAGATATTGGGGAACAAAAACTTTGAATGTCCATATTCTATGTTTCATAAAACATGGCCATTCAAAATTTCTGTTCCTCAATATCCCAGATAAAACTAAACCAATCGAAATAAAATGGTGCGGCCAAATGCAACATGCTCATAATAAGCCTTATGCAAAATTGTGTGACGATAGTGTGAAGAGAACCATAGAAAATTGAATTGGAATATTGAAAAGAAGAATCTTTATATTTCCATAACAAGATATCCGATTCGAGTTAAATTTTTTTTGTGAATCGAGACTGATATACTGAATGTTCATGCAGAATTTCAAGACGTTCGCATTATCGGAACCACGGAATTTAATTTCTTTTCATTTATTGAGTCATAGAAAATACCTCATTTTCAACTATAATTTGAGCCAGAACGGGTTCAATGTTTTCATATTGTTTCACTTCTAAAAATGGTGGTAGTATCATCTTTCAAAAAATATTTTTTCCACATCTGTAGGATATTTATGTCCAGAGAAATCGATAGTATTTGAAAGGGTCAACTAAAATAAAAAGTAAATTCAAAATGAGGGCCACTCCTAAATTGAGGGGGTAAACTTCCCAATGTGGTGTTTATGTCTATAAAATTAGGTATATTTGATGCCCTTGAATTATCGCTAAGTCATGACCAAACACACTGTATATGTATGTGCAATATTATTCTGAAAATATGTTGCATCAATGTACATGTAGGCCGTAACTCGCAAAAAATAACAACAGACAATTCAAATTCTTCAACTCCTATGCAAAAATGCACCACAAACGATCCTACCCTCAGGAAATGTTCTTCAAATTGGCTTTAACTTTCACATATTACATTCCTGATAAACCTTGAATTAGGATAATTGGTGCTCTTCGGTATTTTATCTGATCATTAAATTTGGCTTTTGTTTCATATACAAGATCTAAATAGATAAAATCAATCATTTTGATCAGAGTTTTTCGAAGTTTAGGGGAAAGTGGGGCAGATTCATACACGGGGCACTATCATACACTACCGATATCTGTTGTTAGCCGCACATCAAAGGAACGACTTAAACATGTATACATAGCTTATCTATGTGTGTGATGACTCACTAAGTTTGAAAACAGTTGATGTCAAACGCTCGAAGAGGTGACACGGCAAGTGATGTGGCATCGCCAAAGTAATTTTTGAACCTCACTTTGAACCCATTTTTATCGATAGAAACTGTTTTTTAGATTATTCAGAATTATTTCATTTGAAAGATAATGAGATCAAGTTTGTGAATAGATATGAGAATAATGATACATATGTTTGGTTTTTTTCAAGAATATTTCTAGTTCATTTTCTCGTGATGGGGTAGGTTCATACCTTAGACTAAGTATATAGTCTAAGGTTCATACAGTCGTGACCGGGGTACATTCATACTGCATGAATTTGCTTACTTTTTCATATTAGTTTTTGGAACTGAATTGAAATCATAATATTGTTCTATAGGAGAAATACGGTCAGAAATTACAAGAACAAAGGAACTAGGATTGGAGAGGTGGGAGAACAGGACCTGTTGAAAGCTATCAATGTAGTTTTGAAAAACAAACTCTCTTTACGGAAATCAGCAGCCGAAAATGGCGTTAATGCAAAAACACTACATAGAATTATTAAAAAATTACGCGAAACAAAAGATCCTGATTGCAAAAATCGTATTCGAATCGAAAATTTCCTGTATGAAAGTGCCCCGCATGTGGGGTATATTCATACATTTAAAAATTTTTTTTGTAACTCTAGCAGAAAGTCGCACAAGAGTATTCATACAAATCACATATTTCTAATATATGGCCAGATAGTGAGACTATTAGTTTGTGATGAATTGATAGAGATATCGATAACAGAAAAAATTCTATAGGATAAAGTAAGAAAACTGTATGGAGGTACCCCATCTTCCCCTAAGCCGTAAAGAAGGTGATTCTGTTAAATATTTTGGGTACCACTGTACCTACTTCGCAGAAATGGATTCCGAAAGATGCTAAGTACTTTTATAGCATGGCTCTTAATTGTTCAAATAACTTATGCAGCCAATAAATAATTATAATCCTTCCAGAAAAAATAACACACAATGATATTTTGATGGAAATAAAAGGCAACACGAGTGTAGAAATTTCGTGCAGCTGTCCTTGGTCCCCTTCAGGCCATCCATACCCGCTCATTCGGAGATGGAAAATCTTCATATTTATCATTGGCCGGCTGATTTTGAAAGATATAGAAACCAAAAACTGATCTTAGTAATTGATGAACTCAGTTTTTTGCGCTGAACTGCATTAGCTATTGATAAATATAAAGGATGTTTCAAAATGGGCGATTTTTATTAATAAACAGAACACATAACCGAAACTTTTCACTAGTAATTGAAGTGTAGGATCCCTTTTAGATATTTTTATTTTGTGCACTCTACAGCTAGAGATCAGGGAGGCAGAGATGTCAGTAAAATTCAGCAATATTACTCACTATTTGGATTATACACTGCGCAAAAAAATTAACGCACATTATGGAAATCTCAAATTTATTCTAAAAAAAAGGTGTTCTCAATGATAGTTATTTTTATTAGAATTATACATGCATATGTTATCCACTTTCAACGTTTTTCTTCAATACTGATGTTTTTTCCCAACAGCAATAAAAAAAGATGAGATTATCAGATTTTGAATGTATTGGCTCCATTCTGAAATCAGTTGTTCTCGATCAATTCTAGTGATCAATAGTTTTTCTTCCGTTTGATTTTCTACACTCGATCGCTATGCAACGCGAAACACGCAATTTGACCCAAGAGGAATGTGCCCAAGCGGTAGTTTTGCAAGAAGAAGGGTGGACATACACAAGAATTGCAGAAAGGTTTGGAGTTTCCCATACAAGTGTGTCCAGAATGTTGCAGCGATTCAGGGAGACAGGTATGAATGTCCGAAGACCAGGACAGGGTAGACCACGGGCAACAACTGCCTGTCAAGAACGTTACTTGAGAACTTCTTCGTTGAGACAAAGGTTTGCAACCGCTCGCATCCTTCAAAATCAGCTTGAGCAAACTCATGGGGTGCAAATAAGCACTCAGACAATGAGAAATCGCCTCAGAGAATATGATTTAAGGCCTCGTGTCGCGGAAAGCGGCCCAGCTCTTACCCCAGCCCATCGAAGGGTGTGTTTGGATTTTGCGAGAGAGCATATCCATTGGGAAGAGGCTGATTGGGAAAGAGTTCTCTTCACAGATGAGTGTAGATTCTACTTGTACCATTGTGATCGACGTTCCCTTGTATACAGACGTCCACATGAAGGATATGATCAGTGATCAGTGCTATTTCCTGATTACTACTGGTTTCGGGGAGGATCGATTATGGTATGGGGTGGAATATCTTTGACTGCTCGCACAGACCTTGTGATCGTTGATAATGGAGCTATGAATGCTGATAGTTATATAGGGAACATTCTTGAAGAGCATGTAGTGCCTTTTGCCTCATACATTGGTGAAAATTTCATTTTTATGAACGATAATGCCAGACCCCATCGTGTGCGCATCGTTCAGGAGTACCTGGAAAAGGTTGAAGTCTCTCGAATAGAATGGCCAGCAAGAAGTCCAGATCTCAATCCGATTTAGCAGGTTTGGGACAACCTCAATAGAAGGCTGAGAAGTTCAGAATTCAGAGAAATCTGAGAAGGATTAGATCAGAACATTTTAAGAACACTCGTTTTGAGTATGAACCGTCGTTGCCGAGCTGTAATTAACGCAATACGAAATACGAAGTATTGAATCATTTATCAGCATTCCAGTATTTTGAAAATTGTTTAATTCCCTTCTTTCACATAGGACTCGGTGAAATCCTGAATTTTTCTTCCATTTAATGTGTCTTGTTTCGTTCAAAACCTTCCTGAGAGAACATAAAAAATAAGTTTTAAAGTCAATGTTGAGTTAACTTTCATTAACCTTGAGATTTTCAGAATGTGCGTTAATTTTTTTGCCCAGTGTATTTTGGAGTTCAATAGTAATATTGCTGCTGTTGAACACCAAAATATAATCCAAGCAGTTAGTAATATTGGTGAATTTGATGACATTCTTACTGCTTTTTCCGATATCTCATCTCCTAATCCATTCTTGTATCATGTAGACATGAAGCTATTTTTATGAATGGCATACATCACACTTCTTGAAAATAAAAATACCCAGGCGAATTTAGTGCGCAATCTTTATTATCTTCAAGTTGTAATTACCCAGTTGAAGACTTCAACTGGGTAATTACAAACACCCTTCATATTATTCTGAATCAACAACAAATATAATTCAATACATAAAACAGAATCCCTAGCTAAGATTGGTTCAAAACAGTACCATATTATCACCTCAGTAAAAAAAACCTCTCTTCTCGTTGTTTTCACAAAACTAAAACTCAACACAAAATACTTTTGCTAAACAGACACAAAATACTGAAGTTTTTGTTCTTTAGCGAGGAGGGTGTTTTAAACCAAGTTTAGCCTTCCAAAAGATAATTTTCCGGATCTTCGAAGACTGTTACATTCATAGTTCAGAAAAATTTATTGTATTTTAATTGACTTACGACTGAAACATTATCTCATTTCAGCCGCTATTGTGTATCGGAGTGTAATGTCCTTCGTAATGTAGTCTCATATTTTGATTGATGTATGATCAACAAACTTCGTATTCAAATGAAGTTTTGTCATGTAACCGGGATCAGCGAATTTTTGCACATTCATCCAAAATCGAAATTATGCATTGACCCAAATATTTTCGATAAAATTCAGCACATTGATCTTTTTTTCCAACCCGATAATTTTATTGATATCTTGGTGTGAATGTTGGATAATCATACTTGCACCGAGAAAAATCTATACGAGAAGGGCGAAGGCAGACAGAAAGGCAATAAGGGATGAAGATATCTCCTTCGCTGAAACCACTCTAGCAAAGATTAAGGAGGGAAAGATAGGAGAAGAACTCTGGTAGGAACTAAATTCCGACTAGGTTTTTGGGTTAGTTGATTAATTCTGACACATAGATGGCGCCGAAAAGGAAAATGTTTTCAATACAGAAAACTGTTTTAATGGGCGCCAAATTCGAATTAAATTATTCCTACTTATTAAATTAAATTTAGACGTCAAACCCAGAAAAACAGGATGTTTTTTCATTCTAGCTCATAATTCATAATTTCGCTAATAATATTGAAAAGTAGAGCCCGAAAGTACCGACTACAGAACGAAATGGTACCAATTCTGAATTGTTAAATTTTGATCAAATCATATTCTGGTTACACAAGATGATTCTTCACGCGGTTTATTCAATATCAGCAAGGAGTTTCATATTCTTTTTCAGGACTATGTGTTTCGGAAATATTGTGTACCCGGGTAGCGATATTAGGTTTGGATGGTTTTGTCGAAGAAAGCTACGAAAACATGCTTTTTAGATTTCAGTTTTCATCAGATGATTGTGAAATGGTTCTCAAACCTATATTCAAACAGATTATTGAGTTATTGCACTTCATCTACGTTCAAAAATTAACAGATAGCAGAGCAATTGCTCCATAGAAGTTATCGGTACTTGTCGATGTCAGCACACCGTATTTTGCATAAGGATTTGGGTCTTAAGGCTATAAAGTTCAGCACAAGAACTCAAGCCGGCCGATCATCAACAACGTCGTGTCTTTACTGATTGGCTCATTGAAATGCATGAAAATGATCCGGAATTCCATCGAAAAATCAACTTGAGTGATGAGGCCCATTTCCGACTCGGTGGTTTAGTCAACAAGCAAAGTTGTCGCATCTGGGGCTCGAAAAACCCAAGGGTCGTTGTTGAAAAGCCTCTCTGTCCTCAAGGTGTGACTGTTTGATGAGGTTTATGGTCCGGCGAAGTCATTGGACCTTACTTTTTCGAAAATGAGGCTAGAGCAACAGTTACGGTGAATGGATCGCGCTATCAAGAGATGATTAATGATTTTTTATCGCCGAAATGATAGTATTGATCTGGACAACGTTTACTTTCAACAAGACGGACCGTGTTATTTCTCGAAGAGGTGATGACAATCGGCCACCGAGATCTTGTGATTCAACACGTTACGACTTCTTCCTTTGTTGCCACGTGAAAGGGAAGGTCTACGCCAATAGCCCAGCGTCGATTCAAGACTTTGGAATTCGTGAGAGGACGAGAACATAGGGCAACCACTTTGCGATTTGGTTATGGAAAATTTCATTAAAAAGATATGGTCCTGTAAGCGTGGTCATGGTGGTCATTTGCCTGATGTTATTTTCCACTATTAACGGCATAGCTTCTCCTTTATAATGAAATAGGCATTTTTCTTTGAATATCAAAATAACACATCTTATTGGGAAAACCTTTAGCATACCAGTACTGCTAAAAATGACCTGCGAATATCTTATGTTAGATTAGATTAGAAAGTGGTCGATCGGCACGTTGATTACCCTTCTGTACTGCGACCAATAAGGTCTTTTGTGCGTTACCATACTAAAACTACGTTTATCCCAGGAATCTAACCTCCTTAGCAAAGCTGGTTACTTCCTTTTCCTTAGGAGACTTCGCTCTTATGTCGGCTGGCGTTAATAACGCGCCACCTAGTAGAGTAAGTCTGGTTTGCGCCAGCGCAGTGCATTGGCATAGTATGTGCTCGGTTGTTTCAGTGGCCGATTCACATAACCTACAAATGTCGGAGTTTTCTTTACCGATCTTGTGTAGGTGATATCTCACGGGACAATGCCCTATGAGAAGGCCGATTAGCAGCCTTAACTCGTTTTTTGACAACGATAGAGCTTGTTGAGCCTTCTCTTTGGAAGGATCGATTAGTCTCTTTGCTTGTCTTTGACCGGATGTGTTTATCCAGTAAGAGAGTTTCTCCCTTTTTTCCCAAACACGACGACCTCTGCCCTAATCAGTGTAGGTGATACCCAACAGGAGGGCACGGGTCCGGTGAAGGGTGTGTTTGCTTCTCTTTTTGCAAGGCATCAGCTCTCTCATTTCCCTCAATATTCTGGTGGGCAGGTACCCAAGCTAAAACTAGCTTGTTGTACTCCGCCAGTGTTTTGAGGGACTGTTTGCAGTTCCAAATGGTCCTTGATCTACAATCAACGGCCATAAGCTGCCTCAGTGCCATCTGACTATCAGAGGCAATGCAAATTCTGGCTCCCTTGTACTGTCTGGACAGACAGACTTGGGCGCATCTTTCTATGGCCAGAATTTCAGTTTGGAGCGTTGTTATTGGCTTTCCCAAAGGCACCGATTCCCTGTATTTGGGACCGTATATGCCTATGCCTGCTCCTCGTTCCCTTAGGGACCCATCTGTGTACCAGATGAGATGGTTTTTGCGAAGTCGAGACAAACCTCCCACACTTTCTTGGCGATCACCTATGATCACTTCGTAGTTGGCGTCTAGGTCATACTCGATTGGCATGGAATCCCTCGGTAGTAAAGGGAGTTCACCACCGAGTGATTTTAAAATATTTCCGTGTCCCTTGCCAGGCACTATTTGATCCATTCTTAGGGCACTCATGAGACCTTCTTTCTTAACATAAATGTGCAGCGGGGTCAGATCCAGTATTACCTCTACTGCAGCTGTAGGAGTTGTATACGCAGCTCCTGTAATGCCTAGACAAGCCAGTCTTTGAAGCTTATTCAGCCTCTACTGGCTTGTCTTTTCTTCAGTTTTAGTCCACCAAACTAAAGAGGCATATGTAATGACAGGTCTTACCACCGTCGTATAGATCCAGTGGATCGTACGAGGCTTCAGACCCCAAGTTTTGCCAAATAACTTACGGCATATCCAAAACGCCGTTGTAGATTTGGGAATCACTTTATTAAGGTGAGAGTTCCAATTGAGTTTCTTATCCAAGGTGACCCCCAGATATTTGACCTCCTCGGAAAACTCTAGTTTTATTCCCTTCAACACCGGTGCTACAAGTGTTAGCTTCCTACGACGTGTGAATGGAACAATAACCGTCTTGGTTGGATTGACGTTAAAGCCCTCCTCCTGACACCACCGATTGATGATATCAATGACGTTTTGGAATATCTTATGTTGCACGAATCCTTAATCCGGACCTGTCGCTGCAAGATCGGGCGAGGCATTTCCAATTGCAATTTTCGGCGTTATCGGTCTAAGTTCTTTGTCCTTGTTCTGTCCATGTTTGAATAGGTAGAAATTAGCGACAGAGAGAACGAGCTGGTCGAATGGGAGACGTGGAGAGACCAACTACGAATCTCCAAAAGTGCAACGTTTGAAATTGAGGTCACCAAATGCACCAAGGCCATATTATTTGGCTCTGCGGTTCGACATCACTGTTATACACTGTTTACAGCTGGTCCAAAATATATCGTCAGTTATCTTGTTAAATTATGAAGTGGACGATGTTTGGTTGAATTAAAATTCTGGAAAAATCAGCAGTTTCAAGTTGAATAATCCTAGGTCAAAAATAATTCTGCCTGGTCGTCAAAAAACATTCTAATTTTCGAACGGAAAATAAACTTGCGATTTGAAAATTTTAGGTTTTATGTGGTGTCAGAATGCCTCGATCGAGTTACTAATCAGTAAAATTTGTTGAAATCCTGAATAGGGATGTTGACTCATGTTACGAATTCATATAAATTGAGGTTTTCCTCATAGAAGGAAATTTTTGCAATCCTAAAAAACCATTTTAGTGATCTTATTATTCTCGTTGAATTAAATAAAGCTGATTTAAATTATGTTATTTATTATCAACTATCACGTGACTGCGAACGCCAATCAGAGGTAATTGACGTCACTATGCCGTATTGTCATTGCAAATTCGAATGTTCGGTGCTCAGATCAACAAAATACATTCATAGGCCGGGTTCCACAAAACTCTAATCACCTTGATTATTAAAATGTCATAATTCCTCTGCAATTTTCAGTTCATTTTTGACATAAACCATCGACTTACTTCAATATAAACGATTTGATTGCCAATCAAGCTTTGTGAAACCCACGGTTCTGTGACTTGAACCATAGTAGATATATAATATATCATATCTATGATTCGAACTTACGAAGTTGAAAGCTGAAAGAGAACAGAATACCTAGTTCGTTACAAGAACGATAATCTACAATTTTCTTTATAATGGAGATAGGATTCATCAAGGGTAATAGTAGTAACTTTTACCGAAGATAAATTCCCTTATGGTCGCAAGTTTCTTTGCTGAAAACAAGGATTTTTGTGCTGCGGAGCTTAAAAACGTGAAATTGTCTTTGTAAGTAGCAAACTTTTAACTCATATTTATTATTACAAATAAAAGAAACACTTCATTCAGCATTTACAGACCGACCTATTCATTTTGAAGGCTTAGGTTGAACTTTTCCACAAGGGATAGGGCAAAATCAGTTCGCTTTGACAGAAGTCAAAGTATGTTCACTGTATTATGACGTAATCATCAGAACATGACAAAATTGAGCATTTCCGCGGGAATTTTGAATTGTCTTTTCATTTACTCATTTTTATTGACATTACTATATTTTTAAGGAAAAAGTAATTTTTTCGTGTTTGTATAGGGTTCATCTTTAAAATAAAATAAATTCCAAAAAGTAGTCAACATCCCTATTACGATGACTTACCCAATAACGATTTAAAGACTCGTGAAGATCAAAAGAATAAAAATTTAAGAAAAATTCCGGTCAGGATCTATTGAGCGCTCGTTCATTGGTGCGGCAATAAGACTATTTCCACAAAATTTACTATAGGACTTGAGAATGATACCTTATTAATAAATGCAGAATTTCAGCAGAATCGGAATTATATTATGGAAATTATTCAGAAAATGAAATATGTAAAAAATATAGATTAAATTCTATGGTTCTGATGATGCGATCTCCATGAAATTTTTGCATGAACATTCAGTATATCAGTTTTCATTCGCAAGATGAATTTCACCTGAATCGTATATTCTGTGATGGAAATTTTCAGATTATTCTTTCAATATTCTAATTGAATTATGCTAAAAACTTTCAGTCATTTTTTCACGGCTCCCTAAGAACACTGAGTCATAAAACTATACATAATATGAAGCACTAAGTAGATGTTACTCACACATTTTTTTAGATCTTATATCTTTATTATTAGGGGTGAAAATAACAACCCCCTATGATTTTCGTTAGAAAATTGTTTTCGTGGAATAGATTTCTGAAAAATAAAATTCTCCTGTGGTTTTTTCAATCAATTCTGGAGAAAAAAGTCTCTTGCAAAATTTCGACACAGTCGATACTTTTCTCGGAAAGAAAGTTCTATTTGAGAAATTAAAATATTACGGATATAATTTTCTTCCGGAAATTAGTAATTGAATCTCCAGAAAGATTCATAGAACATCTTTATCTGCTGTCATAGACATACAATATCTATTAGAATATTCATTCTATGGAATGGAACATAACTGCTTGTAAGTTTTTATTTTTTCCGAGAAAAGTATCGAATGATTCGAAATTTTGCAGGAGACTTCTTTTTTCCAGAATTGAATGGGAAACCATAAGAGAATTTATTTTTTGAAAATCTATTCCACGAAAACAATTTTCGAACGAAAATCATAGGGGGTTGTTAATTTCAACCCCTTATAATAAAGTTAGGAGATCTAAAAAAATTGTGTGAGTAACATCTACTGAGTGCTTTATATTATGTATAGTTTTAAAACTCAGTGTTTTTAAAAAGCTGTAAAAAAATGAAAAACTTTCAACTCGTCATTCCCTTCCAAATGCTGTATCTTGGAAGGGGGGTCAATTTCGAAAAGAAAATCATATGAACTACCTCTGCTTATTTTCATCGAGGAATTATCTCCCAAAGTCCCTTTCATTTGTATAAAGCATACAATAGGCCACAAGAAAAAAAAACAAATTTGTGTCATACAAAATTGATAGATCCAAGAAAAAAAAATAACTAAATACTACGGTATCTGAAAGATATGTTACAACATACAGCTTCTCTAGGTTTCTCTACAGCGTGTACCCTCAACTATCATAACAATTCTTGAATGCATTAATTGAGGACGATCTGACTATGACGATGATTCAATATCAAACAGTCTGATCAGAGAGAATGTAGCATACCATACAATTTTTGCATATGGTACGAAAAAGCATAGGAGAACCCATCTATTGTTTTCTTCAACTGGATCATATTAATACCCTGGGCTATCTACAGAATTCCATTTCAATAAAAAACTATTAAAATGGCCATGACATGTTCTTAATTGATTTAATCAAAACCAATTTTTTCTCAAGAATGTTGAAACCAGGAACTTTTACTGTAGGATCACAAATCAAATCGTCATTGACAACATCAATAGAATTCTATTCAAATCTCCACATTTCATTGACTGATCGGAATAAAGAAATTCATTAATCTATAAAGCTTTTCTTGCATTCAATCCAGCTGTTCTAGAGTTGGAATTGAAAGTGGTAATGGAATTTAATTTCGGAAAAAATCATATTCAGCTCCAAGCTTGATAAAGCAGTCTTTTTTCGAATGTGTTATGATTTGGTTCTATATTCCATATTCGAAAGAATGGATAACCAGATTTTGAAAGTACCACTAATGATTCTCATGGCAAATGGAGCTGTGCAACAATTTTATGAACAGGAACATATTCAACCAGGTTGAACAAGAATATTCAGCACCAGAAACCTCGAATGAAGTCAGTTTCGGATCAACTGTATAATGAATGATCATTATTGCTGTGAATGATTTTGACAAACGCTGGTTCTTATTGCATTGCTAAGGCAATGCAACATGCACCGGCTATAGTCTAGATTTCTTGCTCACCTTCGAATATAATAACATGAAAGTTTGGTAATAATGGTTTTAGTGGAATTGTATATGACAAGGATTCGAAATTTTTATTCGCAGAATAATAATGAAATATGATTTTATTGTTCCACATGCGAATATTATTCTGTTAGTTGTTCGAGCCAAATTCAACCCTAATTATATGTGGTTTTGACGAGGTCAATGACAAGATGAGAGAATCCTGTAAAAAATATAAAATGGTATGGAGACGGTCAACGAATCCAAACGAATGAGTGTTTCTTTGTATTCGTCACTATGATGCACTCCGTCATTGTATTAATTATATTTTGACATATTTGTCAATTGATTACTGCATCGATATTGAGTTTTTGAGTTGAAATGAATACATGTATTTAATCAGGAGAAATAAACTGCAAGTAATTTGTGCATGAGTATGAGAACAGCAGAAGTTGTAAAGGGTTTTCCAATAAGAGGTGTAATATTGAATAGACCGCTATTTCGGTAGATGTCACGTTTGAAGCTGTCATTTTTTGACATTTGACAAGTAGAAACTACGCCATTAATAAAAATGGATTGATACACGCTTCACGAACGCATTGAAATTATAAAACTCCATTATAAAAATGGTGAAAATTTGGCAGAGACGGTTAGCAAAACTGGAAAATTTTTGGGTCGTCGTGAAGCACCTTGTAGGACCGCAATGAAGAAATTGGTGGAAAAATTCGAGCTGTTGGGACAAGTAAGTGATGTGAAGAATAGAACCCGTGCACGTCGCTTAAGAACAGCCGATAATATTGCTGCTGTAGCCGAAAGTGTACATTTCTCGTCGTTCTTTGGAATTAGGCATTCCACAAAGGTCATTACGCCGTATTTTGCATTTGGGCCTTAAAGCTTATAAAGTTCAGTTTACACAAGAACTCAAGTGGGCCGATCATCAACAATGTCGTGTTTCAGGACCGTGTTATCTCTCGAAGAGGTGATCACAATTGGCCACTGAGATTTTGTGATTTAAGACCTTGCGACTTCTTCCTTTGGGGCCACGTGAAAGAGAAGGTTTACGCCAATAGCTCAGCGTCGATTCAAGACCTCAAAGATGGAATTCGTGAAGCTATCGAGGACATAGGGCAACCACTTTGCGATTTGGTTATGGAAAATTTCATTAAAAGGATATGGTCCTGTGAGCGTGGTCGTGGTGGTCATTTGCCTGATGTTATTTTCCACTATTAACGGCATAGCTTCTTCTTTATGATGAAATAAACATCCGATAATTTATATTGAAAAATGACATTTTTCTTTGAATATCAAAAAAACACCTCTTATTGTAAAACCCTTTATATGTCATATACCTTTGTTTTACTCAATAATAATTATTGTACCTACTTAATTTCAAATAAATTATCTCAATACAATTTTTTATAGTAAAACTATTGAAATATCATGTTGAGGTAGTAAAACGAAAGAAGCTTAAAGCATTTTTGGGATCAAATACATGGTAATGATGGTTTCAGTAGAATTATATTTGACAAGGATGCGAAATTTTTACGTGGGGTATGATAACGAAATATGGTTTTAATGTTGCACATGCGAATATATTTCGTTGGTTGTTCGAACGTTAGACTTCCCCAAATATATGTGGTATTATATGTGGTTCATTAATTTATTCCTACAGATTCTACAGATACACTTTTTACGTTTTCACAAAATCTGACATATATGAACTCTCAAAATGACAACTTCCTCAACTGTCTCGCCGCCTTCTCAAAAGTTAGTTTTTTCCCACCAAACGTCATCTAGTCTCCGACAGTGATAAACCTTTTTATAAGTTTTATTCATCAGAAATCATATTATCTCATTGGAAGAATTTATCTCTAAACTATTTTCTATGGTAAAATTATTGAAATATTATGTTGGGGTAGTGAAACTAAAAAAGCTTAAAGCATTTGTGGGATTAAATATTCAAATACAAGGTAATAATGGTTTCAGTAGAATTGTGTTCAACAAGGATTCGAAATTTTTACGTGGGGTAAGACAATGAAATATGGTTTTAATGTTGCACATACGAACATATTTTGTTAGTTGTTCGAAAGGAAGACTTCCCTAATTATATGTGGTTTTTTGACGAGGTCAATGACAAGTTTGAAAGACTCCGGTGAAAAACATAAAACGTTAAGGAGACGATCGACAAATGAATGGGTGTTTCTTGGTATTCGGCACTATGATGCACGCGGTCATTAAATTAATTATATTTCGACATACTTATCAATTAATTACTGCATCGATATTGAGTTTTTGAGTTGAATTGCATACTTGTATTTAATCAGCGGAAATAGAATTGCAAGGAATTTTTGAATGAGTGTGAGAACAACAGCAGTTGTGTATTCATACACCTTTGTATTAGTTTTATGATGATTAGGTATGTTACTTCATTCCAGAGAATTCATCCCAATATAATTTTTTATATTGAAACTATTGAAATATAGCTTTTTTGGGATCAAAATCATGGTAATAGAAGTTTTAGTGAAATTGTATATGACAAGGATTAGAAATTTTAACGTGGGGGATAATAATGACATATGGTTTAGATGTTGCACATATGAATATATTTTGTAGGTTATTCGAACGAACCAATTATAAGTGGTTTTTTGACTAGGTCAATGACAAGCTTGAAAGATTCAGGTAAAAAACATAAAACGATAAAGAGACGTTCAACAAATAAATGGATTTTTCTTCGTATTAGTCACTATGATGCACACGGTCATTGAATTGATTAGGTATATTTTGACATATTCATCAATTAATTACTGCATGGTTATGGAGTTTTTGAGTTTAAATGAATACAGAAAATACAGTAATGAGCAGAAATTAAACTGCAAGGAAATGTTGAATGAGCAGGTATGACAACAACAGCAGCTGTATATCTCACAGCTTTGTGCATTATTAATTCAATAAGAATTCAATACAATTTTCTGTACTGAAACTATTGAAATATCTTGTTGAGGTAGTGAAGTGAAAGAAAGCTTCAATCATTCTTGGGATCGAATACCATGGTAGTGGTGGAATTGTATATATAACAAGGATTCGAAATTTTTACGTGGAAATTTTTAATGAAATGTGGTTTTATTGTTCCAGATGGGATTAAATTTTTGTTAGTACCTACTTCGAGCGAAATACAATGCTAATTATATGCGGTTTATATTTTGACATACCTATTATTATTTTTCAAGTAATGACTGCACCGATATTTCAGTTTTTAAGTTGATATAAATACATGTAATTAATCAGCAGAAAAAAAAACTGCGAGGAATTTTTGAATTAGTATAAGACCAATTGTATTATGTCATAGATTAGCTTTATGGTAGAAAAAAATGATACAATTTCCTCTTTTCACCGACTAAAATGGCAAAATTCAAATTTTTACTTTCTTGTTTATCAAAATTGTCTGAATAACACATAACTATCTCAAATAATAAATGTATTTGCTATTGGCACATCATTTTTCGATGGCAAAAATGATATAACGAGCAGAGTTGATATTTCGAAACTATGTAGATAGCAGACTGAAGTTGTTTCAATCCCTCAGTCATTTGTATCCCGCCTGGAGGAAAACTTTTCGCTTCGGGATTAAAAGTGCTACTCTATTCCCTGAGTTTGTAATATATTATTGTATATGTTTCATTCAGTAATATAATTATGTCACCTCATTTGAATGTTGATATCAATACATAAAGGGCATGGATACTTTCAGTAGGCGAATTCGGTTCCTTATATTTTACTGTAACACTATGCTTCTTATCATTACCGAACTATAGTTGAATGTTGCTATTTCGGTATTACCATCAAACTTTCGATAAATATCCATTGAATATTCGAGGACACACCAATTTCATCGAAATTACTAATTTGATAGTCATTGACATACTTCGATAGTAATTGAAACCCAGTATGATAGTCATTGACATAATTAATTCATCTCATTTTTGCATCAATTTTTGTTATGATATCATCCTGCTTTCTCTCACTCATACATTCTCATTATATGGGTCATTGAGACTTTCATACTAAAAATATTAGAGAAAAAAAAGGTTCATACAATTTTATCATATAAACAAAAAAAAACAGAAAGTGTTAGCGATCTTCACATATACATATACCGATGTAATAAACCATTGGTGTTATCTAGGGTTTTTCACCTGTGACCCCATATTTCAGAATGTTTTATTTTTATATGAGTCCTCAGGTTATCATTCTGAAAACGACATCATTGGATTTTTTTATTGTTATTAGGAATTTCATTGTTCATAGCATGAGTCCTGAACATAAATGAAGAACCCTGAGGTGGCGGATAGAGATGAATAGGCCATCGACAATGAGTTCCGGATACCAAAATTCGATGTTTGATGTAATTAGGGAAATCGACCATTTTGAGCAATTTTGATTCATTTGACAGGACTTGTCAAATTTGAGTTTGTTAGATTTAGCAGCGCTGTAAGTATCGTTTGGAACTGATAATCTATTCAATGTTCTGAACAATTTTTTATGTGTTGTTTTCGTGTTTGGCAGATAATATCGCGACACTGATTTACGCGTTTGCCATTCGCAAGTCAACAATCCGGTCAACAAATATAATACAAATGCTCCTTCCTTCAATATCTACAGGCTGTTTCCTAATTGAATGTCAATATTTATGAGGGTGGTTTTTGTGCCCATTTCAAGAAAAACACTTCAAATGAACATATGTCCTAAACATCTTACCTTTTGATTTACAGGGTAGTAAAGTTTCCAAAAATAAATCATTTTTTATTAATATCAACAATACCACTTCAGATATTTTAATGAAATTTGTCATATATTTACTATCAATCAAGATGAATTTTTATGTATCACTTTTTTTTAACTTCCACCAGTGGCGTTCGTACGTAATTTGAATTTCCTGTTTTGGCACGCCACAGATGGTTCCTGAAAAAATATTGTTTTTGAAATTTGCAATCATTTCTTTTCTGATTTCTTGACTTTTTTCAATTTGGTGCACGGTGTCGCATAAAAAATAATTTATTTTTGAAAACTTCACCCTACTGTAACTCAAAAGTTAGATGTTTAGGACATATGTTCATATGAAGATATTATCTTGAAATGGGCCCAAACATCACCCTCATAAAAATTGACATTCAATTAGGAAACACCCTGTATATTCCATGGTTTCATGGTCTGTCTTTGTCTCATCTTGCCTAAAATGAGAAACGTATCGTACGCCTCTGGAAGAAACCATCAGACAAAAGAATGGCCGAACGAACTAATTACGACCCAAAAAGTGAATATCTGTGACTGAAGTGGTACTGACCTGTAATCGCTTTTTCGGATGGATTTTATGTGCAACGTAATAATAAGTGTTTAATTGCGATATTTCAAACTGCTTGGCTATTTCGACAGGACGTTGACTCCGGCGCTGCACAGTTTAGGACAACTTTTGTGCAAAAGGGACAACAAAAGGCCGAGGAATCAGTGCCGAATCTTTCACAGCAGTGGATGGAGTGTTTTATTGAGATAGTACCAGTTTGTTCGCAGAAGTGTAAAGCGAACAAGTCATGAGAGAGTTTTCTTTACAGACTCTATGTAGATCTTGAAATTTATTTTGATGAAGTTATCCGGGAGTTCCATTCTTTCTAACTTGGATTGAATCGGATTCATTTTATACAGGGTGTTTCCCAAACATGCGGCAAAAATTCAGGGGATTGTTTCTTGGACTATTCTAAGAATATTTTGTCCTTTGATGATTTTTGAAACACCTCTTTCTTCCGAAGATACAGGGGAAACAAAATTTTAGATAATAACATTTTATTATGAAAAATTACTTGAAAATTTAACTTAACCTACAAAAACTGTTGAAAATGACCACCTCTAGCCAGTGTATAGCGCTTCATAATAGTCAAAGATAAAATGTTAATTGCTAATACATCACAAAACGAATTCAAATGAAAACCGTGTTTAATCTGTATTTCTGAACTTATCAATTTTAAGTCAAAAAACTGGCCGTTTTTAGTAATTGGAATGTTGTTAAACAAATTTAGAAATAAATTGTACCAACTTAGTAAACACAGTGCGGTAAGCATTTTTATTTGAACTATTATTAATTTTGAAAATATGAAAAATGTTGTTCGCCCTGTATCTTCGAAACAAAGAGGTTTTTCAAAAATCATCAAAGGACAAAACATGCTTCAAATAGTCCAAGGAACAACCCCCTGAATTTTTGCCGCATGTTTAGGAAACACCCTGTATAAGCGATTGTGAATTATGGGTTTCGAATTGGGCTTCTGGTTCTTTGCATAAACATAATTTTTTCTCACTTGGTTTTTGCCCGTTTGTTCAAATTTGTCTGATCTTCCTGGTAAAACAAATTGTTCTACACAAAACATGAAAACTATTGAGAATATTTCCATACCTTTCCTTTATACAGTATGTGTTTACATAATCGAGAACAGATCTATGTAATTCATACTGATTTTAGTGTATCACACAGATTGTTCCTGAGAAAATTGAGTAATTTGTTTTGTTGAATCATTTCTTGATGACAGGCATTTATATGACGAAGTCAAGGACGTCTAATCATATTATTTTATAGCACGATCAGGATTACCAGAGGCTCCAAATTTGTGGCCTCACGTATTTCTCATTTTATGGACAATGTGGACACTGATGAGCAGATGAGCTCTAAAAAGCTTCTCTTCGCTCATGATTGAAAATTTTTATGAATGATATAACCATATCTATCAATTTTTTTTCCAGGAACATACCATTTTTATTGTGGCATCCGAAAGATTATTTAATTCTGAATGTTTCTTCTTAATGCCATTTTTCTCCATTTCTTAATGTCAGCGCCCTGTAGCGTGTTTCATGTAAATTCTATTCCATTTATTTTAATCTGTATTGTGACAGTATGCCTTGATTTAGAGACATAGATTTGATTGTGTTTCTTAAAATCAAAGCGACTTTGTAGCAAACTATTTCTCAAACATTATATTAACAAATTTTAGATTTTTTAACAATAATTATTTTTTCGATAATAAGTGCAACATGTCAAATCATGTTCTATATAACGGCCATTATGATCCATACATGAATTATATCTTTTCCCTAGTTCTTTATAAGTTACTTTGTCCAAGTGAACCTAATATTTGGCAGAAGTAACTTAGGTATAATAAAATGAGGAAAAGATATAATATAATTATGTATGGAACATAATGGCCGGTATATAGAACAAATGAATTGACTTGTTTGTTAGAAAAATGTTTATTGTTATAAAATATAATATCTGATGAATATAGTGATTGAGAAATAGTTTGCTACAAAGATACTTTGATTTTAAAAAAGACAATCATTTCTACGTCTCTAAATCAAGGCATACTGTCACAATACAGAAAAAAATGTAAATGGGATAGAATTAACAGGAACACCCTGCAGGTTGCTGACGGTGAGAAATAGAAAAAAATGGTATTCAGAGGAAACATTCAAAAATTAATTATTTTTCGAATTGCACACTAAAAATTTATGTTCCTGAAGAAAAAAAATTTGAAAGTGCCGCTACGCCTGGCGTCTTATTTACTCCGACTTTATACGCCCATCTCAAATTCGAGAAAATTTGGGTTACCAAGATAAGTGAATCACCCTGTACATGGATTTTCAACTGAATATGTGTATATGTTCCGAATTATTAGCGGGCTCTTCTCGAAAAAAATCCTCCAGAATGACGTTCATTCTATCTGTAGTGAATATTAAATAGAGTTTGATAAAAATCTTTTTTTTACATCTATGTAGTAGATTATAATATGTTATTGGGATGTAAAACTTTGGGCAGGATTATCCCATGTTTCTGTGCAACCTCCACTGGAAGAATTTTATGCTGAACTAATTTCTCTGGAATGCAAAGAGAATTTTACGTACCTATTTTCATTTGCTGAAAAATCTCTATCTTGATACATTTGATTCAACTAAAGATAAAACGCAATGTTATGTTTTCCCTGAAAATATATAAAATTTGGGTTTTATGGTTCTCCAAGTTATGACATTTTATGGTTGGTATTTATCTTCATCTTGGAGAATAAAGCTGTAGCCATCTAAGATCTAATTAATAAAAATATACAGAACAAATTCCATTCGCTGTTTGGGTGCTGTTTTTTTAGGTAAATATACTAAACATTTTAATGAAACGTTCTACTACAAACACTCGTTAAGATGTTTCATATTCTCACATAAGAACGGCGCCCCACGCAAAAAAAAAGCACAAGAGAATTTTCGTCCAACAACAACTGCTTATGATAGCCTTTTCACTCAAGAATTTCAGAGGTACTTTCAATTTCTTCAATTTTATCTCTTTGAAAGAGGATACTGATGCCTTCATCTATTCAGATTTTTGATGTTGGTAATACTCTACTGTCATAGCAGATGTACCAAAGAATATGAGATACAATAAAAAACCTAACCAAGTAAAAAGCACATTCGTATTTCATTCAATATTAAAATCCTAAAAATATCAAGAAATATAAAATGATAATTAAAAGAAAACAACAGAAAAGATGAATACCTATCTACAAGAACCAAAAAATGGAAATTTCCCGAATAATCTAATATATAAAATTTCCATATCACAATGTTAGTGCCCATACTTCTCTGAAACGGCTTTACCGATTTTTAACAACTTTTATATGCGTATTAAGTATGTCTGAGAATCGGCCGCTATCTATTTCCCATACCCCTAAGTGATAAGGGTTGTTTACTCTTATTTTTTTTAAATAAAAGAGAAGAGCGCAGATTCGTAGTCGACATTCTAAATGAAAGTACATTAAATTTCCAACAAATTGTACTGCCACAGCTTGTTCTGCGACAACCCGTTCTGGCTCAAATTATAGTTGAAAAAGAGGTATTTTCGATGACTCATCAAATGAAACAAATTTTATTCCATGGTTTCGATGATGCGATACTCTTGAAATTTTGCATGAACATTCAGTATATCAGTCTTGGATATCTCGTTATGGAAATTTAAAGATTCTTCTTTTCAATATTCCAATTCAATTTTCTACAATTTTGCATAAGGCTTATTATGAGCATCTTGCATTTGGCCGCAACATTTCATTTCAATTGGTTTCTTTTTGTCTGAGATATTCAAAATTTTGTTTGCAAATCTCAAATTCGGATTCAGCACCCCCAAAAACATAAAAAATTAAAGAAATCAAAACTACCCCAAAACTTTCCTTCTAAAAGCACAATTCGACTGGATTATAGTTCCTGCAATGCTGCCGGTTGAATAGATTGCACCTAATTTGCTTTGGATTCCAAGTTTGATTCGTGTTAAACCGCACATTACCTTGAAATTAGCCACATCTTCCGACAGACTCCGATAAGACTTATGTATTGGGGTTGGCAGAATTTGATATGTCATTTACTGAAATCCGAGTCGACAGACGTTGTCGTTCGCAACTTTGCAATAAGTCGATATATCAAATTCTTTAATCGAACGTATGGCGTGTTCGATCACACGAATTCGATATGAACGCTAGCCTTCAATTTTCCATTTTTACGCCAGGATCTTCCAGGAGGTCTGATTGGTGGGATCTATTGTCACGAAACTGTAGAAAATAACTATAGTGCGTGTTTTTGTGTGGCTGCTGAATAAAAAGAATTAGCTGTCGACTTATTGAAGAGTGTTTCAATCTCAGTCCATTATTAAAAACATTAAGAAAGTCCTGATCAAGCTCTTAAGCGCACGTTCCTTGGTGGAGCAATGAGACTTTTACCTAAAAATTGTGAAGAGGACTTGTGATGCATACTGAATTTATATACATATTACATAGATACAAAATCTTAGCACAATCGGAATAATATTTATTCTGGAAATTATTCAAAACCGCAATATGTAAAAAATAAATTCTATGGTTCCATTCTGAATTCTGCATAAACCTGATGAAAATCGACTTATCTAAAATTGCATATAAAAGTACCTTGTCAGTGTGGTAGAGCCTCTAGTGGAGAAATTAAACGGCTTTCGAATGTTCGAATTAAAGAACATAAAAATCAGCTCAACAGGAGTTACTGATAAATGATAGCTTGTTCAACATGCTCTGGATGAAGATCATGGGATTTTATGGAAACAGCTTCCATGATAGCAAAAAGAATGAAAAAAACTGAAACGTAGAAAACAAGAGGATGCAACGTTTCATGTCAATTACCTGAAAATCCCATCAGTCAACTGTCTGTTGATGTTAAAACAGTCTGGGCACCAATAGGTAAGACCCAGCTTAAAGAAAATCATATTAATTGTTCGAAAACTGATGCAATCAAAAATAGATAAGTTATTGACAGTTATTGTTAACAGTTTTCTGAGAAATGACGAGAATGAAAATAATTTTCAATGCTTCCATTAAAGTTGCAAGCATTGAGTGTCAGTTCCTGACGAAGGATGACGAATGCTGACAGAAACGTTAATTACAAGAACCAATGATGTAAATATCCCAAATAGGTAATCTTCCCTTAATAAAAACAGCATTTTAATACTCATATTGAGCACTATCAGCTTGACGTGAAAGTCATAAAATAATTCACCAAAATTTTTCTTGACGGACCCTGAACTTTCCACCAACGTACTATATTAATTGTTGCAATACTGAATATTCAGATGCATTATTTTCAATTGATGCACTAACAACCTCAAGGCAGTCTGTGATTCCCAACCAAACAATAAAACATCTGAATATTTAAACAGGAGGTAATGAAAGTAAAAGTTCATTAGATCCTTCACACCAAGTGAGTCAGTCCGTCGCCTAGTCATGAGTACAAAGTACGTCCCTGACCTTGAATTAGGCAGAGCCCGCTGAAAATAAATACGACTGCGTTTTCGTCTAGTCGCTATTATTGCATAGATAGCGATATAATGCTCAAAACACGGGTTTAATAACCGAAAGAAATGCATTCAGTTTTTTAACAATCAGTTGGATTGTCCGTCTCTCTTCAGAGCGTTGGTTTGTCACAATAGAGAGAGACAGATACAATTAACGTTTGAGGTTGGTTTGGGACGTTTGACATTCGCAAAGTCAAATAGCCGTAGTCTAAACAAGGACGGCAATAGAAAAATGCAATGAATTTTTGACCCAATCATATAATGCTGTTTTTAATTTGGATGCTATTGCCCACTCCAGTGGCGGGGAAATGTTTCCGAATAGATTGTTTCTGTTGGATCAGACAGTCTACAAGAGGCATGGGCAACTTTTTTTTGTAAAGGACCAAATAGAAAAATTTTTCATAAACCACAAGCCAAAATATAATTTTTTTCTGATTGAATGAATATTGAGTAACATCGCCTTAGTTATCATGTCATAACACACTCATATTTCTCAAGGGAAATATGAAACGTCAAGTCATATTGTCTCAAAGGAAATATGAAACGTAAAGGCATATTCTACTGAAAATACTATATTATGCAAAATTTCACCTAATACATCAACAAAAAGTCATTTGGAGCTTCTATCAAGAATTTCTTGATCTGCTCCACGGACAACACTGCTGATTTTTGGGGAACGTATCCTTTATTTTTGTTCTTAACAAATGCTTCCACTTCATCGAATAATTTGACATTCGTTTTTTCCTTCAAATGTAGCATGGACCTTAACATGGTTAATTTTGGCCATAACGTATATGGTGAATATTTTTGCGACTGGAGATCGAATGAATTAATCATACATTGAAAATGACAAGAATCGAAGCAACATACCTAATCTTCAAAATATGATAACAAAATACCGTCCACCGTCCACCACCTTTCCACTCCTGAAAGCCTTCATACTCTTTACTATAGACAGCTTTGGGTTGAAATACCTGTTTGTATTCTTATTCCTAAGTAAATGTTGGCACCCTTAACGAATTATTTACATATTTCATTAAAGAAATATTTTTCTATGTCATCGAGTGTACAGATTTACTGCTACTCGTATGTAGTATGCATTCTTATATACCGATTTGGAAATTCACATCTGAAACATACGATATACAATGCATCAGACAGAGAATTCTTCCGTCTAGATGCACAGATGAATAGTCGAGATAATCACGTGCTGTAACTGAATAAATTCAGTTGACTTATTGCGATAACCTAGTATTGTCTCTCTCTTATCGAAGTATGGTAGGGAACCTGAAGCTCACGTATAGAATTATTTAATTTGCCAAACTGCCCAAAATACTCGATTCAAGTATTTAGTGTTGCCTACCATACTAAATGAATTACGCGATTATACGATACGAGAGAGACAAGACTAGAATATAAGAATAAGACAACAGAATTCAGTGTGTAAAGCGGCCTACAGACGATCAACTTAGTTGAAGACTATGTTGTCAACTAGGTTGTAAACCAAATGAAAGTGAAAATAGCGGTTGTCAACCAAGTTGAAAACATCATTTCAGTGGTGGTTTCCGTCGAGTGAACTAGTCGGCTGATTCGGAGAAATTATCGAAACATAACACATTCCTTAGAATGAAAGAATTTGGACGAAGGATCGGTACCACAATCGGTCTCGTTTTTTCCATTCCGGTTTAATGGAAGAACTTTTCGAATTTCTCCCTGATGACGAATCCGTGGTCAAATTCAATTCGATCTGTGGGGCAGTCAGGCCGTAAACACGATAACTTTCGAAGGGATTGTCCTTAAGACTTGAGGTTTTCAGGGGGAGTTCGGTTTCCAAATGTCAAAATTGAGTTCGTTAATCAGCCAAATCGTACAAGGTGGTCCATAAAATATGACCATTCCTAATGTTTGTTCCTTAATATCTCAGACAAAACGAAACCAATCGGAATAGAATTTTTCGGCCACATGCAAAATTTTGTGGCCATAGTGTAAACTGTTTCATAGAAAATTCGATTAGAATATTGAAAAGAAGAATCTTTATATTTCCATAACAAGATATCCATCGAGTGATATTCATTTTGTGAATGAAGATTAATATTCTGAATTTTCATGCAAAATGTCAAGGGAATCGCATCATCTGAAGCATATAATTGTATTTTCATTTAATTATTGATTTTTACATATTTCATTTTTTAATTTCCATAATCTAAGTCTGATCATACTGAGATTTCACATTCATATACTTAGCATGAATCTCAAGTACTGTACAAAATTTTGAGGTAATAGCATTATTGCTCCACCAATGAATGTTCGCTCAAAGCATCTGCTCAGGGTTTTCTTTATATATCTCGGATTTTACTTTCCATTATTCGGGTAGATCTTTCAAACAATCAAAGAAATCTACCCAAATTTGAATATTTGGAATATTGCTCATATGGTCTAGTCAAATTACCACTTTTCCTGGAATATTTACGACGAATATTGAATACGCTATGCGATCTTCACTCTACAAGGTAGAATTCCAACTGGTGTTGTCAACCTAGTTGATGACTACCATACAGACGCTCCAACATAGTCGTCAACATCGGGCTCCGCCCACCAAATATCAAATCGATTTGATCCAGCATCAACCTAGTCTTCAACCTGGAATATCAACCACCAACCAGCCTACAGACGTTCAACTTGGTCGTCAACATGCCATGTTTACAACTTAGTCTTCAACTAGGTTGATCGTCTGTAGGCCCCTTTACAGCACGTGATTGTCTTGACTATTCATCTGTGCAACTGGACTGAAGAATTCTCTGTCTGATGCATTGTATATCGTATGTTTCCGATGTGAATTTCCCAACCTGTATAGTTTCAATAGAAATTGTTAAAAATTTGGTGCCATCATAAGATCATGTATGTCCTTTGATGGCATATAACTTAAAATAAACTGATATTATTCATTGAAATGTTTTATTGAAGAAAATAGCAGTCCTATTTCATGCAAATGAAAATATAAGTGTAGAGAAACTAAATTTACATTCTTTGGCATCGTCAAAATATAAAAATATAATTTTTATTCGCACAATTCACATACGAATATGATTTGCACTAGCACACTCGGCATGGCACCAGCTGGCGCATTTCTGGCAACGCAACCAATTCTCCCTTGGTCGAGATATGGACAACAGCTTATAACAATAAAGACAAGCGGCATCTGAATCATCGTCATAATGTCTTTCTTCATTTTCCTCATTTTCTTCTACGAACTTAATCTGTCTTTTGACCTTTCCAGCTAGCTTCTCTCTCTCTCTTTCTTTGTCTTCTCTTCTTCTTCAGACTTATTTTCTTTTATGTCAGGGGTTGTATTGAGGATTCCAACTTTTCCACGTTTTCTTCTTCTGTTCACTGTTGATTCTGCAACGGCAGTTGGCAGTGGTGGGAGTTCTTGTATGATTTTCAATGATCTCGATACTTCACTTGAAACCATTTTCATTATTTTCGGATACCTCTAATATTTCTTGCGGAGTACCAGGCTTTGGAGGAATCGTCTTTTGGTCTTGATTCTTTTTCCTATGATGGCACCCTATGCTATCATAGGAACACTCTGGCTATGCCATCATAAGCATAAGTAACATATATTTTTCAAAAAAGCGAAAAAGGTCTAAAAATACGAAAAAACCTAAAACTTTCACCCTGAAAGCATTGTTATAGAGTGATTAAAGGAAAGAATAATCATTTTTTACACAGATTTTTGAATATCCAAATTAAATGAAAGAGAATGAAAGAACTATCATACATCAACAGCCAAATGATTGAACTCTTATAACAGTCACAAATTTCCACGTGTTCAAGGTGTAACTAGGTATATCAAGCGTAAATGCCATTTGGCGTACAAACTCAGTAAATATAAGTTTGTTCAGTTGATGTTAACAGACTTCTTTAAAGTGTGCCATCATAAGCAGGAGGCCATCATAGGCATACTTCCCCTATTTAATTCCAATATCTACAGATCCCAAAACATTCATTCACTTTTCTTCGAAACACATAAACTTCTGAGAAAAATCTTGGGTTTCGGACATTATAACGTCCGTAACAAAGTAGGTCTATTGACGTAATGGGCATGGTCCAGATGTTGCTGATAATTTGGACATTAACTGCCAGTTTTGGCGGATTTCTACACGCACATGAATAATTTTTCAAATTTCATCGCATTAGTTCGAAGTGATAGCTTATAATTTAAGTATACCGAGTTAATCGAATGCCAATCTTTCAACGCTTATCGTCTTCATTCTCCCCTGTTATAAATTTTCGATGGAATGTGGTTGATGATAACAATTCACAAAGAATTATGAATATATCTGTTTCATTCTGGTTTGGAATATGATTATTCAGTTAACATATTTTCTTTGTTCCTATCCTAGTTTGTATTTAATAACTGTCTTTAATAATCTTCTCTCAACTTTAGAGGTCGATGGAATTTGATTGGATTGAAATCCACTGATTTTAGCATGACTGTTTCAACTGAGGATAATCATGAAGCTACAGAACACAGGGCTCAATTTTCACTTAAACGCCAAGCAACAGAGCTACAAACTGATTAGTTTTTTGACAAAAATACTACCTGGACGCCACCTGTGCCATTCCGTGCAGGACAGTCCGTTGTTTATTCCCACCATGTTTTCAACACGAAAATGCCATTTTTTTATTTGTTATTAACAAAAAACTACAAAAATACGCGTTTTTTTTAGTTTTTTCGTTGCAAAATGGAAACTATTGATGCAGTGATAACGTTGCAATGGGATGAATTGTAGAGAATTACATTGTGAAGAGAACGATGGGTCAAACGATCCGATCGAATAATTAAAACTGGAGAAAAGCGGAAAAAAACCGGAAAATTGCGTGTTTTTTCTTTCAACTCATAATTCTGCCATTTTGCAATATTAAGAACTGAAACTTCACACGATAGTAGCTATTCACGTGCAATTCATGTGTGCCAAAATTGGATTCGGTCGAAAAAATAGTTTTCACATAATTCCCATTTGAATTTTTTTGGACATATTTTCGCGGAGAGTTGGATGCGTTTAAGGTCGTCCGATTGAAATTAAAAAAATTGATTTGGAAAGAAGACGTGATCAGTAACAAAACGTCTATTCTGATTTTTCAATAAACCGCGTTTAAATGTGTTAAAAACTAGTGAGAACATGAGGGAAAACGACCGACCAAGCGAGAGTGGTCGAGTGGTGAGGGAATGAGCGAATACGTACTTCAATGCGCGGTGTGCATTTTTGCAGATAAAATAGGGACTCGCGCAATGAAGTTCGTTTACGCATTGAAAGATCACTTGTCCAGAATACGGGCCTAGTTCGAATCCCAAAGCCCTCTGAACTTTTTCACCATCAGTTTAATGAAATATAGTTTATTTTGATGAACTGTTTACCTTTTCGAATATCCATGTCTTAAGCATATCTTGAGAAGTTTTACGGTTCCTACAGATGTTAACTAAAATTCTAAAATCATTAATTGCAACATTGTTTAGTAACTTGAAATGAACTGTTATCTAAGTTTGTTTGAAGTTGAGTATTTACTGAGATTATGATTCTTTTGCAGGTTTCATGTGATACCCACCTAGACATGAGCACAGAAGAAGTAGAAATATGTGATAGTACAGTTGTAAATACTAGTCAGATTAGAAGCAATCACTCCAGCACTAATGGAAGCATAATAACAATGACGTTGAAGAATAACCATCTGATCGTGGAGACAGAGGAGAGAAACGTAAGATTTCTGCCTAACTGGGCATTATTTTTGTGTCCTTTCATAAAAGTCCAGTCAATTTGTGCTCAAAAGAACCCCTATGACTCAATAAATGAAAATAAATTAAATTCCGTGGTTCCGATAATGCGAACGTCTTGAAATTTTGCATGAACATTCAGTATATCAGTCAGCAGTCTCGATTCATAAAAAATTTAACTCGAATCGGATATCTTGTTATGGAAATATAAAGATTCTTCTTTTCAATATTTCAATTCAATTTTCTATGGTTCTCTTCACACTATCGTCACACAATTTTGCATAAGGCTTATTATGAGCATGTTGCATTTGGCCGCACCATTTCATTTCGATTGGTTTAGTTTTATCTGGGATATTGAGGAACAGAAATTTTGAATGGCCATGTTTTATGAAACATAGAATATGGCCATTCAAAGTTTTTGTTCCACAATATCTCAGACAAAACGAAACCCATCGAAATGAAATGTTGCGGCCATATGCAAGATGCTCATAAGAAGCTTCATGCAAAATTTGGTGGCCATAGTGTGAACAGAACCATAGAAAATTGAATTGGAATATTGAAAGGAAGAATATTTATATTTCCATAACAAAATATCCGATTCGAGTTAAATTTTTTTTGTGAATCGAGACTGATATACTGAATGTTAATGTTTGACTGTACTATTATTTCTGGGCCAATTTCAGTTCATTTTTGACTAAAACCAACGCATAAATCTAAATCAATCATTTGATTGGCCAAACAAGCTTTGTGAGACCCGCGGTTAATCTATCAACTGACACAACTGTCAGATTGAAAGTGTAAATTGACAGATTTAACCTGTAGATTGACACATTAATATGTTAACTAATATGCCGTGTACAAGGTGTATAATTATTATCTACATGACTTTATCATCTCCATATAAAGATCTAATAGGAAACCTCCACTATCCAAATTACTCCGAATTCCAATATTTTCGCTTCAGGATATCGAAGCTGACAGTCGAGAAACCACAATGAGGTATTCTCCCGGTGCAAGAGATGGAATTTTCATTGTTGAAGTTCAGCAAGGGGTTAGAAGAAGCCCCACAGGCACGTCAAACGCTTCGACTTCCAATTTCAACCTTGCCGTCAACATCAGTGATCAATGCGCTCTTGTACACAACAACGCCGATAGGTGAGTTACTTTTTGTTATGGAAGTTGTTAGATCGCATAGAGTATCGTCGAGACTAAACTTTCGAATTTGAAGAGATATTTTTTTGAGTTCTGTAGTTTGCCTGTGTTCTGAAGAACACAGTTCTATATGGGCGAGGTATTTATGAACATCTACTCTGTGCGTCCCAGATAGAATGCATCAACCTAGAAATTTCTATATTTATTCATATGAGTTATTTTGCTCTATGAAAAATATCTAATAAAACAAATAGTCCGGTCTATTTAGACCAAAAAATGAGAGTGAAGTTACATAAAGTCCCAAAAAGCTGAATTTTAGTGAAATTGTTCAAAATATAATTATAAACAATGTCTACAAGTTCCCCATCATTCCCCTGTAAGGAAAAAATTTAATTTAGGGTCAAAGGTCAAAAAAATTAGTTTTTCGCGATTTTCAGCGAAACGGTAAGTTTTATCATGAAAGTACCTCAGACAAAAATTGTAGATCATAAAATTATCTATAAAAAATGTATCAGTACTTTTTTTCTTACGAGCCACAGTTTCTGAGATATAACGATTCAAAAAGTTAAGACTACGCGCTAAGTACACTACCTCATAGGTGGCGTGGAAACGTGTGCATATTATGACGATAACGACTTTTATAACTTTTTGAATCGTTATATCTCAGAAACGGTGGCTCGTAAGAAAAAAAGTATGGATACATTTTTTATAGATAATTTTATGATCTACAATTTTTGTCTGAGGTACTTTTATGATAAAACTTACCGTTTTGCTGAAAATCGCGAAAAACTAATTTTTTTGACCTTTGATCTTGAATTAAATTTTTTCCTTACAGAGGAATGATAGGGAACTTTTAGACATTGTTTATAATTATGTTTTGAACAACTTCACAGAAATTCAGCTTGTTGGGACTTTATGTAACTTCGAATGTCTAAATAGACCGGACTAAAAGATGCATTTGTATGTAAGACGCTCTCAAATTTATGGAATCTGTTAGTTTCTTCATGTTGAAATACTCTTCATAAATATACCATTACGTATGTGGATAATGTCACTATTTGTTCTGCCATCCATTGTTCTGTTTACACAATTTTGTAGAAGTATCTTGCATGTGGCCGCCAAATTTCATTTCGGTCGGTTTTTTCTGTATGAGATATTGAGAAATAAAAATTTTGAATGCAAAAAAATTAACGCACATTATGGAAATCTCAAATTTATTCTATAACTGAAGGTGTTCTCAATGATAATTATTTTTATCAGAATTATGCATGCAAATGGTATCCACTTGCAACGTTTTTCTTCAATACAGATGTTCTTTCCCAGTAGGAATAAGAAAAGATGAAATTATCAGATTTTGAATGTATTGTCCCATTCTGAAATCAGTTGTTCTCGATCAATTCTAGTGATCAATAGTTTTTCTTTCGTTTGATTTTCTACACTCGATCGCTATGCAACGCGAAACACGCAATTTGACCCAAGTGGAATGTGACCAAGCGTTAGTTTTGCGAGAAGAAGGGTGGATATACACAAGAATTGCAGAAAGGTTTGGAGTTTCCCATAAAAGTATGTCCAGAATGTTGCAGCGATTCAGGGAGACATATATGGATGTACGAAGACCAGGAAAGGGTAGACCACGGGTAACAACTGCCATTCAAGAACGTTACTTGAGAGTTTCTTCGTTGAGACAACGGTTTGCAACCGCTCGTCTCCTTCAAAATCAGCTTGAGCAAACTCATGGGGTGCAAATTAGCACTCAGACAATAAGAAATCGCCTCAGAGAATATGATTTAAGGCCTCGTGTCGCGGCAAGAGTACCAGCTCCTACCCCAGCCCATCGAAGGGCGCTTTTGGATTTTGCGACAGAGCATATCCATTGGGAAGAGGCTGATTGGGAAAGAGTTTTCTTTACAGATGAGTCTAGATTCTGCGTCTACCATTGTGATCGACGTTCCCTTGTAGATATACAGACGTCAACATGAAAGATATGCTCAGTGAAATTTCCTGAATACTACTGGTTTCGGGGGAGGATCGATTATGGTATGGGGTGGAATCTTTTTGACTGCTCGCACAGACCTAGTGGACGTTGATAATGAAACTATGAATGCTGATAGGTATATAAGGAACATTCTTGAAGAGCACAATAAGTAAGTAGTGCTATTTGCCTCATACATTGGTGAAAATTTCATTTTTATGAACGATATTGCCAGACCTCATCGTGCGCGCATCGTTCGAGAGTACCTTGAAGATGTTGAAGTCTCTCGAATGGAATGGCCAGCAAGAAGTCCAGATCTCAATCCGATTGAGCAGGTTTGAGACAACCTCAATAGAAGGCTGAGAAGTGCAGAAAATCATGCAGCTACTCTTAATGACTTAGGAATCCAACTCAGAGAAATCTGGGAAGGATTAGATCAGAACATTTTAAGATCACTCATTTTGAGGATGAACCGTCTTTGCCGAGCTGTAATTAACGCAAGGGTCAAGAGTCAAAGTCATAATGAAACTCTTGCAATGAATTAATTTATCCTTACAAGAAACTATTCTTCTATTTCACTGAGAATGTGTTAGGTAAACTATAACTCTATACAACCAGTCTTCGTATATCTATTCTAATTTGCGATAGCCAAACGAAAACAAAAAAATGATTCAATTTGTAAATGGGAGGCATATCAAGTTGTGCTCATCAATAAAATAATCAGAACTCGGAAATAGTTATCATGAGCATTCTTGATTCAATCAGTTCGTGAACATTAGGAGCGACACCTTGCTCCAATTTAAAATCTTTTATAAATCAACCAACCCTGTAATAAACCATTTCCCCCATATCATGTTATATCCGAAATCCTACGCTTTATCTTCATTAAAAATCTGCAGTATGCTCCTACTTCCTCTACAAAACGATGATCGAAGAATGCAAACTCTTAATCCCTTTTTAATTTAGAATATAAATGTTTCTTCAGTTTGAAGGCACCTTGCAAAGCAGAACCACCAGGTGCATTGCTTCTGTAAGTTTTCAATTGGGAGACAGACACAATATTATACACTACTGGAAAAAATCAATGGATCAAAAAAAAAATCAAATTTTTCGACAATTTTCAAGATGTCGTAACTTTGAGAGAAATGGTCGTAAGAGAAATTTAAAAAAAGGAAATTGTAGCTCAAAGTGTCTAGTTTTTGGATTAGAACTTCAAAAATTTTAAGTTTCGGTGATTTTCGAGTAATGATAGAAAAGTCAGCAACAAAAAAAATTTCAAAATTTCACCCCTTGTTTTTTCTTGTCTACGAGCGCGGAAATTTTATTTTTGCATAATCGTTTTAATGATAGGTTACTTTGTTAATTCAACTTTAATTTATTTTCTTATTGACCTCAATACGTCCACTTCTAGCCGAGATATCGGTCTTCAAATGCAAAAGGATCCATTTTTATCCGTTATTAAATTAATAAAAATTTTATTTGCAAGTTTATTTTATTTTTCTTTTTTTGAAATTTATCTAGTATCTGCAATTAAAATGTGGAAAAAGCTCGAAAAAATTCTTTTTTGCCTTTTTTGAAAATTATGAGCTTCTCAGAGCAAAAAACGTGATCCTGATTTTTTTCAAAAATTCAATCGAGTCAAACAAAAGAACGGCTCGCTGGGTTGAGTTGACTCTTCGTAAGGTTTTTATCAACATATTGAACTGTGAATGTCACACTTAACATTATTGGTTTCCTCAACATTTTCGATCCAGCGGTAGATTTTCCAAGAAACCACCAAAAGCCCTTTTTTTGTTGAATTTTATATTGATGCGACATGAAGAAAAAAAAATTCTATGAATAAGCAATGGTTGTTCATTAATCGGAGTTCATTTTAGGTCTTGAAACCCTCCTTCAATTTTCTGTGCGATCATTGGTTGCTGAAAAATCGATAATCAAAGACAAATGGATCCTTTTCCATTTGAAGACCGATATCTGGGCGAGAAGTGGACGTATTGAAGTCAATAAAAAAATAAATTGAAGCTTAATTAACAAAGTATACCATCATTAAAACGCAAAAATAAAATATCCACGCTTTTAGACATGAAAAAAAAAATTTGAGAATTTTTTGTTGTTGATTTTTTTATCATTACTCGAAAACCACTGAAACTTAAAATTTTTGAAGTTCTAATCCAAAAACTAGACACTTGGAGCTACAATTTCCTTTTTTCAAATTCCTTGTACGACCATTCCTCTCAAAGTTACGGCATGTTGAAAATTGATCCTTTAATTTTTTCCAGCAGTGTATAACGGACATGTTGATTTGGTGAAGTTACCTAATTGAGTACACAGCAGGCAATCATGCAGGAGATAAATAAAATTCCTGCTACTGTCATTGAAGAGATGCGACAGAAGAACTTATCCTCGTTCCCAGTCAATTCAGAGTTATTTGTATGATGCGTACTAAAAATCGAACGGAATATAAACAGACCGTAAGATGAAACATAAAGAGCCATATCGAAAGCTCGAAATGAACATGCAGGTTGGAAATGTCGAATTATTATCGATACACCTGTAATTTCACGGTGAAATTCGAGTCAAATGTTGACTGTTTTATTAAAGCTTGAAAATATTCACTTAATGGGTTCATTTTACAACTCAACAGTTTTTTCAGTTATTGTTCCTAACTTTCAGCATTTAATAATCACCATTGACATTTTAAATACTTAAACTATAATATATTTCATCAATTGATCATTTTCACATTCCTTTGATGTCAAAGCACCTCGTTATGAAACATCTTCATGTAATTACAAAGCTGTCGGATAAATAGTTTTTGCACAATGGCAGTTTTCCGAATTCGACGTACTTTTTTCAAGAAGGTCGTTATAATCGGCTACTTGTCGGATTTGAATTTTACAAAAAGCATTTTAAAGAAGAAATAAATTTCTTCAAATCGTTTATTCTCTCGATACCGACCGATAATGTTTAGTATGTGAAAAACGGCGTCAAACAGGAGCAAAAAGGCTCGAATGCATCAAACTAGTCGCGGAGTGGGAGTCGCCAGCTACGCAATTGGAAAACTGTATACCTTGTATCTTTCGCGCGTCGCGTAGCGGGCGACTCCCACTCCGCGACTAGTTTGATGCATTCGAGCCTTTTAGCTCCTGTTTGACGCCGTTTTTCACATACTAAACATTATCGGTCGGTATCGAGAGAATAAACGATTTGAAGAATTTTATTTCTTCTTTAAAATGCGTTTTGTAAAATTCAAATCCGACAAGTAGCCGAGTATCACGACCTTCTTGAAAAAAGTACGTCGAATTCGGAAAACTGCGATTGTTCAAAAACTATTTATCCGACAGCTTTGTAATTGGGCACCAATAAAGTATATGTTAATAACTACTTAAATTCAGAGCAACTACGCTTCATCTCAGAAATTGACCAAGTTATGAGTTTTCGAAAAATTGATGTGTTTTTCCAGTTTTTTGGACTTTTCTCGGAAACTAATTATTCGCTTGAGACGTTTCACCTCTCATTTTTTTTGTTTATGAATTCTCTACAAAAAGTGCCCTAACAGCTTTTTGATCAGATCAATAATTCGCGTTTTATAAGCGAAAAAGCAAAATTTCGGATTTTTTGGCTATTTTTCACTTCTCAAAAAAAACCTAAGACGATTCAGGAGTGGAATTTATCATAAAGAACATGTAGAACTACCTATTGCATGACTGCATAGTCAGATTTCAGGTAGTATTCTTGTCACGAAATCGACCTTTCGATAGCTCTATTGCTTGGTCTATAAGTTTTGCCAAATGACTGAAAGTTTCCAATTTGAGCCAGCAGTGGTCCTAACAGATTCGGTTGGACCAAGTGGTGCAGAATCAGATTTCAAAACTTTCCGGCTGCAACGATTTTTGAATAGAAAAAAAAACTTGAGTATTGAGATTTCCAGGGTTGGAAAAACTCGATTGAGTTTGTTTATAGGCTAAATCGGCTGCATAGTTATCTATTAATTCGGTCGAGTCCGAATGTTATATTTAGGTGCTCAATGATTATATTAATATGTGGAAAAAATCTTGTGCATTTCTCACGAATATAAAATTAAAAACCCCAAATCTGAGACAGAATGACATATAGACTTGAAATTTCCATGATACACATACGGCTTCAGTCTGGGTGTAAAAACGGTAATTTCTGGAAGGAACACCTGAAATTTTCAGGGTAAATGCTATTTCGTTTTCGTTTTCCAGTCTGTTTACTCGACCTCTAACTAATCTTCCATGCCTTGTAATTGATGTTATCTCTTTTCTGTGTGCTTCATCATAATCAAATGTATAAATAATATATTAGCGATAAAAAAGTGAATACCTTTTTTCAGTTCTAGTGAAGAAGCACAATCTGTAGAACCTGACGACATGGGATACACAGAAACCAGCCTACCAGAACCCATAGGCATGGGCAAAATCAAAACAGGACTTTCCCAGTCCACCTCTAGTCTTTCTCATCTATCCTATAACTATACCAATCAGCAGTGCTACGATAACGAAGGCTATGGCTACAACTTATACAACGGGTACGTGAATGATCAACCGCTTAAGAGGTCGCATTATAACCAGAAGTTGAAGATCACATCAGCCATTTACAAGAATCCATCTAAATCCATGGATCTAGATGCTCCTCCGGATGGTTTTCTGCTTTCGGATCTGATGGCTGCGTCAGCCATTGCTATTGGAAATGAAGATGCTGGTCTGGCAACAACGCGCGATAAAGGTGATAAAAAGAAGAATGAAAAATCGGTTAAGACAACTGGTGCTAGCTAAATATATTCCGCATTTTTGGGAGGCCAAAATGAATAAAAATCGACTAAGCAATCAATTCCTTTTGAATCTATACTACCTACACTTTTATTTATGAATCGTTTCTATTTTTCTACCATGCACTGTTGCCAAATTATGCACACGTTCTTGAAGTTTTTGGCATCTGCATTGCAAGTTTGGAAATGCAATATCTCGATTATTTTCTATGCGAACGAAACCAAACTCAGCAGTATCATAACAATAATAATATAAATAATATAATGAATTGAAAATATATAAAGTATAAAGTATATACAGGGTTGGGATAACGTTCGGCACCAAATTAATATCTTTAAAACGAAACGGGCGATATTTTTTAAACTTGGCAGCTCAGTGTAATGGACCACAATGCATCTGATGAGCATGTTTGCATTAATGAGATACTTCCGGTTTAACCGGAAATGACCAATTTTTTTCTTATTTGAATGGGATACCCTGTATATTTCTGCAGATTCTGAAAGAGCACTTTGTTTCGGATCTGTCCATACCAAGTTCCATGTAAAAATTCTCTGTTAAAGGAAGAAATTCAGTCCTTTTGTACATTTGAGAAAAAATCCATTCAAATAAATAAATCGTTGTTATTTGTATCAATAGTGAGAAATAAAACGAAATACTTTGTAGTAGATAACTCTCTCTGCTTTTCATGACGTATACTTTATGAAAATCTATAAAAAGAAGAAATACAGCTTTCACTAGTAGAAAAAAATTATTAGAAATAATTTAAAAAAAAATCATTTCAAATGTTCGAAGTGCTTGCTATTCACCTCCTGACAATATGCCAGTCTATTAACAAATTCTTGAGTAACTTTTCTCAAGACTTCTCCATGTATTAAGGCACATTCATCAAGAATCCGTTGTCTCAATTCTTCTTTTTACAGATAATTTTTACATGGAACCTGGTATGGACAGATCCGAAACAAAGTGCTCTTTCAGAATCTGCAGAAATATACAGGGTGTCCCATTTAAATAAAAAAAAATTGGTAATTTCCGGTTAAACCGGAAGTATCTCATCAATGAGATTATGCTCATCAAATGCATTGTGGTCCATTACACTCAGATGCCAAATTTCAAAAATATCGCCCGTTTCGTTTTAAAGATATTAATTTGGTGCCGAACTTTATCCCAACCCTGTATATAAAGAATCTATGCATTCATGTGGTATATTCAGTATTTTGATACATCGTAAGGTTCTTCGAAAATTTTGATTCGAAAAAGTAGAAATTAAAATTGAAATATTTCGAGATGTTCAAATGGCAACCTCATATTTATGTTACAGAATTCGATTCTAAATAAGAAATGAATGGTAGTCTCCTCTTACACTTATTATTTATTTTGAATAGTTTTCGAATGAGATGTAAAATACTGAAATTCTTCAGTATCGAGATATTGCATTTCCAAACTTGCAATGCAGATGCCAAACATTTCAAGAATGTGTTCATAACTTGGCAACAGTGCATGGCAGAATTTTTTTTTAGTAGGTTATACTGCGAATTTAGTGTTGAATCGATACGTAAATAAAATATAGGTACATAGTCCCATTCGAAATAAGAAAGTAGACATGCGTTTGGGATAGATGTGGCAACACTGTCGACTTGAAAATATTTTATCTGTTCACACCATACATTCTTTGGCTCTGAACTTTCGAATTGAACTCGTTTGATTTATATTGAATTATTGAAATAGAATTCTTCGCAAACATTATGCCTGGAAGTCAACCTGAATTGTCATATCTTCTATTCTTCAATGTCCCGTTCTAAAACTAGACATCCCAGACTCTGAAGAACATTTATTTGTCTTTATCATCCAGAATCCAGATTCCAATAATTTCTTCATAAGTATTTTCAAATTGTTCTTCATAAAAACAAATCATTCCCAATCAACATATAAATTGCTAAATTTTTCGATTAATGAACCCCTTTTCTATCCTCTCATTCTACTCAGTGGCAACACTAGTGGGGGGAAGAAGGGGTTGAAGCCTAGCCAGTATTTGTTCTCAGTTTCAAAAGATATTTCATTTTCTTCTTGATTTTTTCTTTCGCAGTCACGATCTTCGATTGATGTGCTGCGTTCCTTATAATCTCTTCATATTTCGTATAAATCATTTCTAGTGGAAAGGAACCGTCCAAATCTACATATTTTTAAATACTCTATCCAACACAAGAGTTCATCGATGCACAAGTCAGTTTGTCTATCTCACAAAGCATTTAATGGGCCACTTCAAGTTGAAACATGATGTTTTTCATTACCTGTGTTTTTTGGAAAAACAAAAAGCATCATTTTGAAAATATTTGAATAGACGAAAAAAGCTTCATAAGAATTGAGGAACCTCATGTTACCTATTTTCTGAATCACTTTTTATGTTTTTCAATTTCACAAAAAAAACAAAATCAGCTTTAATTGATAAAATGTTTAATGTAAGATGCAAATACTGAAATAACAATTGAAGATTATTTCACGAAAATTTATTTGCAAAATCAAATTGCGGGTATTCCAAAGACGTGGAACTATGAGACCAAAGAATCAGTTTTTTGAACACTATATTTATGCTGCGTCGATTTATTCATTTTGCAACCCCTTGTGATTGAAAACTTCATTTGAAACTTAGATTTTAAGTGTTGAAAATGCAATATTAATGAAGTAATTTTTTGGGATACACTCTATTTCATCATTCATACGTATTGGAAACAAAAAATAATTAATTGTACTGTGTGTAAGACCATATTATAGCTCACTAGAAAAGTGTTATGATATATCATGGTATTGAGAAAGTTGATACCTAAAGGTTTTACATAGACTACCTTGACTCAAATTTAATATTGAGATTATTGACTGTCCGGAGAAGAATGATTTTCAAATGATTGATATTTCATCATACTAACTACATAAAAAAGTATTTTCAGGATTCTTCCAAATCTAGATATGGTGCTAGTCTATTATTTTCATTCACTAAGACAGATAAATATATTAATTTTTCTGTAAAAATCAAAAGTTCGTATATTTATAGTAGTGTATCTCATGAAACATAAAAATAGTCATGATGGTTGTGATTATCAATTTATGATAGAAAGTTGAACTCGATGGTCCGTAAGATTGATAAGGCTTAGGTTAAGATATTTCAAAAAATTTTTTATTCATATCAATCTGCTTACAATCTGTGAAGGAAAATTAAATAACAATAAAAATGTCAATAATGCATACTTCTAGGAGTTTTTAGCGATTTTTTGTATCCATTATGGCCTACGTATTACCGTTCACACAGAAATGTTTGAAAATATTTCGAATTGACAGAATCTGCTTTCAATAATCACGAAATATTCTCAAACATTTCTGTATGAACGGTTATACGTAAGCCATAATGGATACAAAAAATCGCTAAAAACTCCTAGAAGTATGCATTTTTCAGCTTCGTGACTGTAGAGACATTTGATCAGAAGGATTAGTAGAACATCATATCAAATTTTCAGCCAAATCCACAGGGAGCCAATTCTCATACAAAATGTGCGGGGTCCTTTCTTTCAGGAATTTCTTTTTAAATTCTGTTGCAAATAATCGGTGACCGCTTGTATAATATGAACACAGCTATATTTCCCTACAAAGTTCGTAATCGAGAAAATATATAAAAGGCCAATGAATTCGAGATTGACAGGCCGGTAATTTCCTGAACATAGTTCATCGAAACCCCAGTCACGTTTGGCGATCTCGACAAAATCATCGAATCCGTAGAAGGAGAAGCATAGAGGTGTACCCGAATCCACGAGAGACAATTTTAGCGGAATGCAGGACCTATTGGCTATCGGAGATGCATTTTCGAAGCTCCGTGCACAACATAAACCGAATTGACCTCGAGGTCTTTAAACTGCCAAACAGGTTCAGCTTTCCAAATATTTCTGCTGAGCTAACAACGCCCCTAAATAAAATAAATGATATATTTCTTCTCGCATTTCGCATCTCCTCGAGCGTGTTTCACAAATTTAATACTTCAATGCATCAACTCATGTTGTAAGTCGTGTTCGGACATTACGAAAGGTATATTTTAGATTTTTTAGTGCTGGTTATTACACTACCGAAATGGGCGTTACTCTAGAAGGAAGTAATGAAATTATGGATTTGATCGTTGCCCGAATTCAGTTCGTTGATGGAAATTTCTATATTATTATTATTCAAACATATGCAATCAGTTTTAATCTAAGACTGTTGTATAATCTACCCATTATACGTCTATTTCCTCGGAAATAATAATACCCATTAATCACAAGTGTTATAAGTTATTATTCACTGATGTCAGATGCTTCATGCTCCATAGATTTACCTTCAATATTGTATTCTTTTAAATTTATGTTTCTTCAGTATTCTTAAGTACCCCAACTAACGAGTATGGGTGTACCTTGTCAGTCGAGGGCCAAATCTACTTTCATCACATCAATTTAGGCAATTTTCATCACAAAATATGCAATGATAAGTTCTTCAAAAACTTCTCATGTGTCAACTTTACTTTTTTCACACTAAGGGAACGAGGAGCAGGCAAAGGCATATACGGTCCCAAATACAGGGAATCGGTGCCTTTGGGAAAGCCAATAACAACGCTCCAAACTGAAATTCTGGCCATAGAAAGATGCGCCCAAGTCTGTCTGTCCAGACAGTACAAGGGAGCCAGAATTTGCATTGCCTCTGATAGTCAGATGGTACTGAGGCAGCTTATGGCCGTTGATTGTAGATCAAGGACCATTGGGAACTGCAAACAGTCCCTCAAAACACTGGCAGAGTATAACAAGCTAGTTTTAGCTTGGGTACCTGCCCACCAGAACATTGAGGGAAATGAGAGAGCTGATACCCTTGCAAAAAGAGGAGCAACACACCCTTCACCGGACCCGTGCCCTCCTGTTGGGTATCACCTACACTGATTAGGGCAGAGGTCGGTGTTTGGGAAAAAAGGGAGAAACACTCTTACTGGATAAACACATCCGGTCAAAGACAAGCAAAGAGACTAATCGAACCTTCCAAAGAGAAGGCTCAACAAGCTCTATCGTTGTCAAAAAACGAGTTAAGGCTGCTAATCGGCCTTCTCACAGGGCATTGTCCCGTGAGATATCACCTACACAAGATCGGTAAAGAAAACTCCGACATTTGTAGGTTATGTGAATCGGCCACTGAAACAACCGAGCGCATGCCAATGCACTGCGCTGGCGCAAACCAGACTTACCAGCTTTGCTAAGGAGGTTAGATTCCTGGGATAAACGTAGTTTTAGTATGGTAACGCACAAAAGACCTTATTGGTCGCAGTGCAGAAGGGTAATCAACGTGCCGATCGACCGCTATCTAATCTAATCTAATCTAGACCGGGAGGTGAGACTGATTTTAATAAATGCAGTTGGTCATTTCTATGGCAACAAAAAAAGCTGACAATTTATGTGGAATAAACTTTCAAAAGTTTGCATGTTTTATCTCAATTCACAATAAAATCCATACTTTATTGCGAATAGCAAGCAGCGATAGTGTTCCTTAAAGGTAGTAAAAAAATTTTTGTAAATAACTCGCCGGAAAATAGTAGACTTCCAGAAAGATCCGCAGATAAGTCCTGAAAGTCCAGGAGTCAAAGAAAACCCTATTTCCCAGACTAGTTGACGTGATATACTATCTCAAACTTGTAATCTAACAGTAAAAAGTTTTATCATATTTTTCAACATGAAAATTCTCGAGAACGGTGGACTCTAGAGCGTAGAACCGAGATTACTTCTATATTAATAAAACAGGATCTATGGTTACCGTCAAAATGCAATATCCTTTAAACGGCTGCACCAAATTGGATAATTCTTGTTTGTTGTGTTCATAATTGTTAGGTCAAGATTTATCCAAAAAAATTGTTCAGAAAAAATCAGAGGCTTTCCTTTTTCTTACGACCAATCAAGCAATCATAGAATACATGTTTATAGGTTATAATGATTTTGACATTTTGACAAAAAGTGAAGTTACATCGAGTGAATTTAAAATTTTAATCAGAAATAACGTATGAACTAACATATTATACAACAATTCTTTACTTATGCCATATTTTACAAATTTTGAACCTATGATGTATGAATCAGATCAACAGATGGTAGGTTGTAGTCGTTATCTAGATTCTAGGTTATTAATATTCTATTCTGCAACTAAACGGCTGGATGAATTTTTGTTTATGCAGAACAAAGTCTGTTGGGTCCTCTAGTTTTGTATAAAACAACATTGCATTATGATTAGAAAATGCTCAAGAAAGCTGTTTTCTGTGCGATGAATAGTTCCGGAGATATTCGAAATAAACGAATTTTTTAAATTTTTTTTGTTCATATTTATGGACGAACTGTAACATCCTGAAGTTGTTGGCACTTATTAACACCCTGTTTAATGGGATGTAGTTAAGACGTAAACCATTGTGAGAGTGACCGATAGATTGATCAGAAAAAATGAGCACTTCTATTTCATCCTACACAGATTGTAATATGCGATGTAAATCAGAATAACTCAATAATTGTCGAAAGATCGAGTTGAATGAATTAAGCCTAAGTTTGGTTTTATCAATGTTGTACATATTGAGGAGTTTTTACTTGTGTACACACTTTTATGGCATCAAAACCTGATTCAGTATTACGTAGATTATAAGATGAATATAAGTATTTAGTCGATAAGTTTTTCCCTTGTAAATTGAATTATATTTTGTACAAAGAATGAACTTTATTATCTATCTTTCAGCTTTTAAATAGTCATAATAATATTGTAATCATTGATATATTGTATTAAAATTCAGTTTTTCAGCCTACACAGTTATGCGGCCCATACACAAGCTACTTTTTCGGCGTTCTGGCAGCTAGCGTCACGGCAAGCGACCAAAACGCCCAAAAGTACATAGCCCGAAAAACGCCTATGTATGTCTATCCGCTGCCACGCTGGCGAGTCGCCGAGCTGGACGCAACGCCGGACGCCAAGATCAAACGTGTTTGATTTTAGCGTCAAGATAGCCGGCGAAACGCATGAAAAACGCTTGTGTGTGTGTGTGTGTGTGTGTGTGTGTGAGCGTTTAGAATGGCAGAGAATCATGCAGGATTTCCACATTCAGAAGAATTCCTTACAAATTTTATAGAACTATTTAAAAAGAATAAGTGTTTGTGGATGATTAAGAGCAAAGAATATTCGAACAGAACACTAAAGAATAAAGCCTACGAAGAATTGTAAGCTTTATGTAAACAATATAACGATGAATGCGATATTGGTTTTGTAAAGAAAAAAATAAAAAGCCTCCGAGACTCATTCCGTAAAGAATACAAAAAGTTACGAGCTACGGGAAAGTCGGGTGCAAAAAGAGTTCAATCGTTTGGCCAACCGGGAGGTTTCATTTCCTAAAATCGACCTGTAAGCGAACACTGCTAAGATCGATGAATAACATAAAGAATGTTTCAAATTACGTGTCTTTTTTGAGAAAATATAAAACACCTAATTTGCATTCATTTTCATAAACTTTTTATTGTTAATTGAAATATCAGTTGTGACATTTATGTACGAAAAATAATGCCAAATGGCTTCCTCTAGCTCTACATACGTTGCTGTTTCTAAACATAAACTTATAAAGGGACTACGCCATCAATAAAAATGGAATAACGATACATGCTTCAAGAACGCATTGAAATTATTGAAATTCACTATGAAAATAGTGAAAATTTGGCAGAGACTGATCGTATAACTCGATCTCTCGTCAGCGATCGGTGAGCTACTGAGACGCTTGTGTGTGGTCAAAATTGCACGAGCGTCTAGGACGCTCGCAAAACGCTAGCTGCCAGAACGCCGAAAAAGTAGCTTGTGTATGGGCCGCATTAGGAAATAATGAAATATTATTGGTATTTTTGAAATTTGTGATGAGAAACTACAATTATTATGTCTTTTTTATTGACAATACTGCGAATATCAAAATATATTCCAGAAATGATAGTTCTCATCAATGTCTGTCTGAAATTATTCGCAATATTAGTGCTTGAATGTGGAAAATTTTATAATGATAAAAGCACAAGCGTAGACTAGCATTCATTGTTGGCACCAATTATTGAAGGCATCGAAGTCATCATAGTATTATAGTTAATAAATTAATTATTTTTCAATTTGGTTTGAATTTCTTCAACCTTATGAATCGACTTGAATTCTGATGGTCTGTTTTAATCAATCACCAGTTTTGAATTTCAAGAACACTTAGCAAACGTCAATTTATACAGGGTGAAACAAAATCGAGACACATATTCTCTTGACAATTTGATTCTTCATTCATAACTATAACTCAATTTTCGTTTAAGTAAAACACTAAATTTCGCTAAGGCTACAGCAGTACTTCTGGAATACCCGCCACTGAATCGGCCAGAATACACTATGCAGACGATTTGATAATTAGCACTTTAGAAAGTGCATTTCGACCAAGCACTGACCGAACACTTTGGCAGTTTCATCTGCTGCATTTTCTATATGCAAGTAATTAAATTTGCAAATGATGTTGGTGATGGTCAATGTGGTGACCTACTTCGCCAGCGCACGAACAGCTATCTTGAAGATCTTTGTTTGCGTCTGAAAATTGCGAAAGAAATTTTCTCCAACACGCTAATCACTTAGATCCCCGTTAAAATCGGATGCGGTTTCAGTCTATATTGGTAATTTTGCACTTGAAAATTTGTATAAGAAGGATTACAGGGTGAAAATTTCAAAACTTGCCAGGCCAATTATGTCGCGACAAGGATGTTTTCAGAGAAAAGACATATTTTGAGCAAAATTGTAAGCCGAAATATCCTCAAACCTAGGTGTAGGGGCTAACTAAACCTTAATTGGAAGACAATATGTCCCTCTTCATAATACTATAGGTTGCTAATTTTTGTTGACTTTGTATTTGTATTTGTAATTTGTAAGGCATTCATACTTACTGTACTATTCTCTCGTAAATTATTTCTTGTAAGAAGGATCCACACTTTTCATTTGACGCAGTTTTCCAATTTTCTCTTATAGCTCGAAAACGGTTTGACTTAGAAGTTTGCTCTTTTCACCAAATGAATTCTCTCAAAAATCGAGCCCAAAAATGTGCCACTTATTCTGTCTACCTCATTGGGTTTCTGAGATCCCCTCACCAGACAACGATATCGATAATAAAAATGAATTTTTCTGAGTATGGCAATATGGTAATAATGATATTTGGTATACATAACTCAAAAGAGATTACAAATCCTAAAAAAAATATTCAATTCTGATAGACAGTAACAGAAATATAGTCGAAATAAAGTTAGATTGAATAAATCATCCTGTATATGACAAGGAAAAATGGGGGAAATTTTTAAATGGTCATTTCGTGATGATGATAATGGACTCTATATATGGTAGGAGTATGTAAAGTTCCTCATAGGACTCCCTGTAAAGTTTCGGACAGAGAGGCTCGAGTTTTCTGAGCCATCAAGAGTAAGCTCAGTTTTTGTTTTATTCTAATTTTTTTAATTTCAGTGTAGGTTAATGGATGACTTTTTGTCATGAATTATTAAATTTTAAGTTAGATCATAAATTTGATTGAATTGAAAAGTTCTGCTTGACTGCGCCCTCAGACCCTATCATTATTATTGTTCAATTGTTTAACTTCGTGCGAAAATCACTCTGATCTGTTTCATTCACCTCAACAACATGTAAACATGTAAATGAGGCAGTGCCTCATCAAATAAATTACGGAAATCACAAATAATTTCAAGCGAATTAATCCAATATTTTATTAATCAATTTCATCATCCCATTATGTTCTTCCGTCTCAATTTTTCGAGGGGGTAACCACTGGGGAGATTTTCTGCTCCTGTGGTAGGAGATCCAGGGAGATCCGGGGGAGATCCAGGGAGATCCGAGGAGATCCGGGGAGATCCGAGGAGATCCGGGGAGATCCGAGGAGATCCGGGGAGATCCGAGGAGATCCAGGGGAGATACGGGGAGATCCAGGGGAGATACGGGGAGATCCAGGGGAGATCCGGGGAGATCCAGGGGAGATCCGGGGAGATCCGAGGAGATCCAAAGATATACAAGTCAATTTGTGTATCTTTTTCTCATATATCGGATGCAAATTGTTACATCAGGATTAAATTTTATAGATCTCCCAATAACCCTCATCTAATGTTCGATCACATATTTCCACTATTTTCATAGAGGAATACTATTACGCGAGATTTATAGGTTAATTTTATGCTTCGGTGAAATGCAGTGTATGAATATTCACATTTAAAAATTGTTTTGTCTGATTTTGATGCTGGTATAGATTATTATTATTCCGAGGTAAGTATCTTTCAGTTTTAAATATAGGTTCGCTTTGCTCACAACGCCTGAGTCTTCATTTTTCCTGAATATCTTTTGGCGCGACCGAAAGCTCGAACTCTGATTTTCGCTCTATAGACCGAGAGCCAGCAAGGAAAACGACGTACGATTTGCTGAAAGAAAAAAACTTTTTGAGAAATTAATTAGTGTTATAAATAACATGCAAACGCAAGTACGGCGCCCTGTGGGTGTCGGCCTTGCCCTGCGCAATTTTTTGAAAATGACAGAAAAAACTTGTTTTTTGCTCTTGTTTTATAAGTAATATGAAGGTACCTGGATAAAATATAAAAAGGGCCTTGTCACATTGTAAGAACAGTTCGCAAATGTTGATTATGATACAGATTATTGATTAATATGAACGGAATTGATTGTTGGGCTGTAGGAACACAAAAATGAACTCTTTGAAAATTTCACCAGGTAAGAATAAGTTACCTAGATAAAATGCAAACAAAGCTCATGATTATACCATGAAATGTTCGATTATTGAGCTCATGAAATCATATGAAGTCCTTAAAGAGTTAGGTATTTTTTTTGTACCTAGTTCATTTGAGTGATTCAAATGTAAAAAACATTGTGTTCAAGCATATCATTATTATTTCTCATTGAATCTGATTTTTGATTTAATAATTCTATATAATATTGAAATAATATCTCATCTGAAATAAAGAACTCATCAAAATTTTTTTCCCTGATTACAACAACCCTCTAGATCCGCCCCTTTACAGATTACACTTCCGTATTTTCGCTTTCTACCTGAATATCACTTTGTGAGGGCTAAAAGACCGTCCAATTTTTGCGGTTTTTGGGAATTCCCTGCCGTCCAGTGTTGTTAGGTCGTTCATTGTTATTGTTTTATTACGTTGTTTACGTTTATAGGCCTATTTGTAATATGGATTGTTGGATTTTGCAATATTTTTCCAAAGCTCTTAGAACATGCCGTGTTTCAATGCTCCAGAAATCGTTCATTCTTTTTTCTGGGGTATTGCATTGTTCGGTGGTGCTTCGGACGATTTTATTACTTTATTGGAGGTTCGTTTGAATTTATGAACCATTGTCACAATATGAATTGCTCGTTTACCTGTTCTACTTATTTCTAGTAGTTGTAAGGTGAGTTCGGAATTTCTGCGAATAGAAGCAAGTTATGGTTTTTCCAATTTTTCGATGATGACACTTCCTAGCAGCCCCCCGCTTCATTTTTTGGTTTGTCCTTCAGAGGTTTCGGGTTATTTGTATTTGGGGGGGTCCAGGGGGGGCAGGCCACCCCTGATTTACCCCTGCCCCCCTGAAAGATTCTAATCAAAAACAACGTATATGTATCACAAAAAACTTCTACTACATAGGGGCCACGGCCCCCCTGAAAACTGAGGCCAGATACGCCTATGCTCGAAATCATCATCCGAAATCCCTTAATCTCATCCGAAATCACCTAAAATCATCATGATTTCCGAAATCGATGTACATTTTTCAGAGAGTGAGTACCCCCTCGCATTAATATGAAATACTGTATATACAGGGTGTTCCTGAATTGAACGTACAAACGAAAAGGAGAGATTCCTTAGGTGAGTTCAAGAAAAAAAAGTCCCATAAATATGGGGTCGCAAACGTTTCGTTTTCGAGATACAGGGTGTTAAAGTTTCAATCAAAAACATGTGTTGATTATACGAGTTTATCGAATCTTTATGAATCATCGCTACAGATCAGGAAAATTTCCATAAAAACTGACACTGAATTATTCACCACAGCTTACAAAGTGACCTTCCCATCATAATTTGGATTTTCACGAGGATTTCGAGAGAATCGTTCAAAATTTTTTTTCTCGAAATCGTTGGTAGATACGACAAAACTACAACAGACCGAAAAGTTTAGTATAACAACAAAGCTTTTTTTACATTTTTTCAAATTAACAGTTGCTCATAAAAAAAAAGTTCTGCAGAAGAACAGGTGGCAGTGTTCCAGAAAAAATATCACCCTGTAGATCTTCTATCGAAATTGCCATGTCACGTGGTGAGAACTCTCATATGTAATATCTATGCCAAATTTCAGTTGAATATCTTGTGAAGTGTAGATACTATGAGAAAAAACTTGAAAAAAATTCAAAGTTCAACACTCTGTATCTCGAAAACGAAACGTTAGCGACCCCATGTTTATGGGACTTTTTTTTCATAAACTCACGGAATCTCCCCTTTCCGTTTGTACGTTCAATTTAGGAACACCCTGTATAGCCTATCTTTCTCGATAATTAAAGTTATTAGTGAATTTAAATATTATATCCGATTGTGTTGATTGATCTCTTGATAATGGTAAGAGGTGTTCAGAAGAAAATTGTGAGGAGATCCAAGGAAATTCGGGGAGATCCGGGGAGATCCAGGGGAGATCCGGGGAGATCCAGGGGAGATCCGGGGAGATCCAGAGGAGATCCGGGGAGATCCAGAGGAGATCCGAGGAGATCCGGGGAGATCCGAGGAGATCCGGGGGAGATCCGAGGAGATCCGGGGGAGATCCCGAGGGAGGAAATCTTTTGTCGCAAAAATCTCAAGTGGTTACCCCCTCGAATTTTTTGTACGATACTGCACTCGTCTTCCATAATATCCGAGCTCAATCTCAAGCCGGGTACAGCTACAGACGTCTGTAACATTACACGTTACTGACGTTACGATGAATGCACAAAAATCGGACCGTAACGTTACATGTTACAGGCGTTAAGGTCAGATTTTTGTACATTCATCTCACTTCCTCTTCAAGGCGTAAACGGTGAGGTGAGGCTTGCCTCACGCGCTTCCTTGTCTAGCGCGTTATTCACATCGACGTGACGAGATCATGAACCTCCCCTTCGTTGTTTATCTATTGCGGCTTCTAAGGTGAATTTGAGGCTAGCCTCAGTCACAATTTTTAGAACATTTGAAGCGTTTTATCTCAGAAACGGTGCCTCGTAGGAAAAAAGTATTGATACATTTTTGGAAGATAATTTTAACATCTACATTTTCGTCGAAATTACTTTTTTGATGAAACTCGCCGTTTTGCTGAAAATAGCGAAAAACTCATTTTTCGACCTTTGAACTTGAATAAATTTTTGTCCATCCACGGGAATGATTGGGAACTTTTATATATTGTTTATTACTATGTTTTGAACAATTTTACCGATTTTCAGCTTGTTGGGATTTTATGTAACTTCACTCTAATTTTTGGTCTGGATTGATCGGACTATCTACCCTTGATCCGTGATCGCTTCGTTTCGTTTCATCGGCAAACTGCACATATTCGGGTTAATCGTGAAGCGGAACGTGAAATTTCACTCTGGTTTGGGTTTATTGGGTTTGTGCAGTACTCGTGATGTTGCAGAGTTTTCAATAAAACAGAAACAGTTTTTGAGTCATTCCTATGAGTATAAAATATGTACAATTGAAGAAGTTATACAACCTATTCCAAATCTTGACTATCGGTGCGGTAGGAAAATCGAATCAGAGGTTTCAAAATGAGAGTACTACTGGCCTACTGGCAGTGTAACTCTAATCAAATTATTTTTTGGCAGTGTTAATAATACATATTCCGATGGGGTTTAGTGAAAAACTGGTTGAAGCGAGTTGAAAAACTTATCTCAGGGCAATAACCACCCAATAAAACGCTATAGAATCATTGGAGCATTAATACCGAAATATTTTTTCATAATGATAAGTATGCAGCTGACAAAAAAGAGTTTATAAGATTAATTTTTTTTTGATGTGCCTCATCACTTTATTCTGTCACAAGCCGCCACTGGTAAACCATCCGACAACACCGCTCGAAATCTTACCGAAAATGAAGAGCGTAAATGAATATTAGCCGAACTTCACGCTGGGAAACATCCGGGCCCAGATCTAGTTGCATATTTGACCATGCGGTTGCAATTCGAAAGCAATCATCATTGTACGTGTTCCACTTCAGCTGCTGCCCAGTGTACGCGACCGAAACCTTTTGTGTACGAATTTTGTTGCGTTTTTTTGGCTAGCCCGTCTGCACTTGCAGGCTATAATTACTTTCTCAAACAATCCTAGCATGTAAAATGAAAGGGATTATTTTACTTTTCCTTCTTGTCTGCCGCTGATGCACCGTTACGTCATTAAAACATTATTCTCCGAATCGAGAAATAACGCTCTTTTCGCATGCAATTCCGTTTTGTGTATGTGCGTTAGTGATATTTCAAGTTTCCAGTCTTTTGTTTGCGTAACACGAAAGTAACTGAACAAAATATGATCTTTAAATCGAGCAAGTGCTGTAACTTCCTTAGTAAATGAAGTGACATGGTAAATTTCAGGCAGACCTCTTTTTTGTGAAGGAAATAGATCGAAAAGCACCATCTTTATTCACTTCTAGATAATGTTCGAGTTTTGAAGAAATGCTACGAAGTAGTGTTGAAGAGGCAGAAGTTCGAGCTCTTTTATTAGAAAATGCCAAGAAGTCGAAGGCAGTTTTCGATTTGGCTAATGAAGAATTCATAACTCGGTGTGACGAAAAAAACAAAAAATTTCAGAGTAAAAAGTGAACATAGAGATGCCTTCACGCATTTGTGAACGCAGTTAAGTAGAATATGTTTATGCACGCGGACAACATTCTGGAGTTGTGAGCATGTGCCGGAACGGTCTAACGTTTCCCTACTGTGATACTGACGACCAGCGTCTGTCACAGACAATTCTGTCAGTTCGGCAACATCGCCTGTTAGTCTTTAGTTACTCGATGTGTCTTGTTTACATTTTCATTTCGATTTGACGTTCATAAACTGAATTATTTTACTGATTTGGTGGGGCAATTTATTGTTGCTTAAGGGTAGGTATCCTCTGAAAGTTAAGTTCATGAATGAAACAATTTGAGAAAAGCCCAGAGCGGAAGCTTTTGAGCGCTCGTCCATTGGTGGGGCAATCAAACTATCAACTGAAATTTTTATATGGGACTTGAGATTAATTCTTAATTCTCCATTTACAAAATAAATTTCACTCGAATCGGAAATCGAATGGGATCATCAATTCTGACCACCCTGTCAACTGTTTTCAACCTTTTCTTCAAAAATGTATTTTTGAGCACTCGTTTCACTTAAAGGAGTGCTATATCGTTTTGCCCAAATAACTGTTATCTTCGGATTTTGAGCCGAAAATGTATAGGGTTAGATTTATTGATGACGAATTCGTGGTCGAATTTAATTCTGTTCGTGGGGACGTCCGTTAGCACAATAACTTTCGAAGGGATTGTCCTAGAGACTCGAAATTTTTAGGATGAGTTCAGGTCCTAAATGGCTCGGTTGAGTTCGTAAACCAGCCTAATCATACAGGGTGTTCCATAAAATTCAACATTTTTGTTCCTCAATATCTCAGAAAATACGAAACGAATCAGAATGAAATATTACGGCCGAATGCAAGATGCTGATAGCAAGCCTTATGCAGAATTTTGGGGCCATAGTGTAAACAAAACCAAAGAAAATTCAATTGGAATATTGAAAAAAAGAAAGTTCAGATTTCCATAAAGATATTCGATTCGAGTGAAATTTTTTGTGAATGGCGATCTATATCTATATTCTGAATGTTCATCCAAAATTTCGTGGCCATAGTTTTGACGGAACCATGGAAAATTCAAACAAATTTTATATTTCCATAACAGGCATATACTTAATATGAACTTCTATACCGCTAACATGGATCCGCTTATCTATGACAAATTGAACAACAGCGATCACGTGGTACAATGGCCTGATGAATTCACTGCGTAGGCGCCAAAACATAACCTAGAATTATTATTATTAGTATTATTTTCATGAAAATAAATTTCCTCACTCATCGATAACTTGCACGAATCCATTTCTGATTTCCTTCTGGAAATTGAATTTCAAAAAACTTTTTGCCTCTTGTATATGGGTGTACCTACCTATTCAAAAGGTGCACTACAGAATTCTTTTTGAGGCAGCTTTACTATACAGATTCCTTTTCAATTGAGCTTTTTTCACGAATTAGTAATGTTGTACAAAAACAGATGGCGTTGAAGCTTGTTCTACTAGTGTCTCATCTATTCTCCGTTTAGTTAGTCTATGGTTTGCACATGCGCAGATGATTGAAGGTGCCATCGGAAATGGTCACCAGATTGCTTCAACTTTTATTTCACGTTAGCAGTATAGAATTTTATAGGTACCTATATGATAACAGTATATCCGATCCGAGTGAAATTTTTTCTGTGAATAGAGATGGATGGGTTTATTGAATTCTAATACAATATTTTGTGGCCATAGTGTTAACAGAACTATAAAAAATTCAGTTATGATATTGTTGAAAAAATTTTCAAATTTTCATAACAGAATATCCGATTCGAGTGAAATTTAGTTTGGGAATGAAAACTACTATACTGAATGTTCCTGCAAAATTTCAAGGGGATCGCTTCATAAGAGTCACATAATTTAATTTTTTTAATTATTTATTTTCTACATGTTTTATTTTCTACATAATTTCTAGAATATAATTCCGAATATGCTGTGATTCTGCATTTATATATTTGGTATCAATCTCAAATCACATTTACAATTTTGAGGTAATAGTCTTATTGCTCTACCAAAGAACTAGCGCTCAAAAGGTCCTCCTCAGAGCTTTTCTGAAACTTTTCCATTACAAAAATGAATGCTTATCTGTTAATTCCGCAAAAAAAGGATCATGTCCTGTTCCATCGGCTACAGTACATTTCGCAGAATCGGCTCATCGATAAATTACGTTACGGTACGAAGAGATGCACCACAGATAGTTCGGCAGATTAAGGTACAAATCAAGATGCCCTCTGGACTACGTGAGATGGTTTGCAAACTTTCGAATCCTGACCGAACTCGGGATGTGGGAGAATTTCACCGCATAAATTTATGTGTACACCTTCTTCAACTTTAGGTCCATCGAACAGTGAGAGCCAGATCAGGAGAATTGATGGCGAACCGTCAATTTATACAGGATGTTATTTCCCTCATCAATTTAAATACTTTGAAATCAAGATATGATGAAGGAAGACATAATACAGTAGAGACTCGATAATCCGGAGAACGATAATCCGGATATTTACTAGTCCGGATTGACGTCAAGATTGTATTATGTCCTTATAATCCGGATTGCAAGACTCAATAATCCGAATTTCCGATCGTTGCATACGTGGTTTACGGTTCTAACTTATCGTAACTCAATTTCTATGACGACGATCGGGCGTTCTTTTGGTATGTAATAGTGCACAATGATATAAGACAAAAAAAGTCAGACAAGAATAATTAATTAGTGAAATGGAATGTTTCTACCTCCAAACCATACAGTTTTGATACAGTATATGCATCATAATGATATTAAATTAACAAAACTGAAATACCGAAAAGGCCTTTTAGCACATATTTCTCGATCCTCGAAGACGGGGATAATGTTAGTAAATGCATTTAGAGCATAGATCAATTCGATGCAGTCTGTTTATTCCATAACTCATGGCAATTACTGATATTCATAGCTTCTGAAAGAAATACAGGAGGAAGCTATTGTTCAGCATTCTTTTTCCCTTACAGTAGAAAACGTGAAATATTTAATTATTCTGAATAATATATATGTTTTATGATTTCGATAATAAAGCCTATATTTATTTCAACCGTTTTTTTAAAGTGCATCTTTACTGAATTGTAAGACGCGGTATTCCGGATTCCTCATTAATCCGGATCATCCCATGCATTAATTGATCCGGATTATCGAGTCTCTACTGTACATACATTTGAAAAAAAATTGAGTCGAATCGTACATGAAATGTACGAATGTGAATGTGAATGTGAATTAACAAACTTCATCAATTTTTTGAGTGAATCGATTATTTTGCACGTGAGTGTACTTTTGAATAACGATATATACTTTAATAAATAAATAAAATTCGTATTTCATTGTCAGAGTGCATTGCATCAAGTCCGTACTCATTAGTGTATTATGCATTTGGCGTCAAGTAATTGGTCATGTTTACCTATCACTTTGGCATACTAATAACGTAGAGGAAAAATTAAAATTCATACTCTATTCACCTGCGACAACAGGATGATTGTTAACTAGCTATATAATTTGAATATAATAAAACTTTCTGAATTGTTACTGTTGACTTTGATTTACGGTTAGGCTAGATATTGTTCAAAATAAAAAACAATTATATGGTGCGTTGCTTGACACCATTACGAATTGGTTAAATACAGGTTTTAGATAAGTTCTTGGTCAATGATTTTAAACGATCGAAAGATTACCTGTTAACCTCTTTCAGGGTGAATTTGCATTGTTCAATCAGATAAATCTATTATGATATCATTCCTGTGGTTTGATATCCTCATTGTACCTATATGCACGGGTCAAATATCTGAATAGTTTTATACTACTCGTATTTATTCAGTTGACAATAGCCTAATCAATATTTCGATACGCACCTTTTTCTGGAATAGAAACTTCAATAATGGTTGATCGGCCTATTTTAAACCATTACAAAAAATGCCTTCAATTGACGATGATACAGAAGTATCAATTTTGGGTACTCATTTCCTCATAAATTGTTCTATATTTTTCCACAAATTTTTCCTTCAATGCATTGAAAAATAAATTATTCTTCTTGAATAGGGATGTTGACTCATGTTACGAATTCATATAAATTGAGGTTTTCCTCATAGAAGGAATTTTTTCAATCCTAAAAAACCATTTTAGTGATCTTACTATTCTCGTTGAATTAAATAAAGCTGATTCAAATTATGTTATTTATTATCAAATATCACGTGACTGCGAATGCCAATCAGAGGTAATTGACGTCACTATGCCGTATTGTTATTGCAAATTCGAATGTTCGGTGCTCAGATCAACAAAATACATTCATAGGCCGGGTTCCACAAAACTCCAATCACCTTGATTATTGAAATGTCATCATTTCTCTGCAATTTTCAGTTCATTTTTGACATAAACCATCGACTTACTTCAAAACGAACGATTTGATTGCCCAATCAAGCTTTGTGAAACCCACAGTTTTGTGACTTGAACCATAGTAAATATATAGAATATCATATCTATGTTTCGAACTCAAGAAGTTGAAAGCTGAAAGAGAACAGAATAGTTCGATTATTCGTTACAAGAACGATAATCTACAATTTTCTTTATAATGGAGATAGGATTCATCAAGGGTAATAGTAGTAACTTAACGAAGATTGATTCCGTGATGGTCGCAAGTTTCTTTGCTGAAAACAAAGATTTTTGTGCAGTGGAGCTTAAAAACGTAGAATTGTCTCTGTAAATAGCAAACTTTTAACTCATATTTATTATTACAAACAAAAGAAACACCTCATTCGGCTTTTATAGACCGACATATTCATTTTTTAGCATTGTCCTTTTCCGGAGCCATGTCTCCTTTTTCCATCTCGAACTTTTTTGCGGTACTCTACTGGTCAGCTTTAAAAGCAATTTCAGATTCCCTCGTTAAATTTAGAAACTTTTTGACTCTTTATTTTTTTGTATCTTTGACGAACTATCAAACAAATCAAATTTTGGGCATACCCATCGAGTATTTTTATTATTTTTTTTATTAAGTGAATAACATGAGTTCAAAAATTTTTTACTCGGAAGGGGTTAGAGATACGAAAAAATTACTAGATTCAGAAGAGTTTTTAAATTGAACGAAGATATCAAAAATTGATTTTACGCTGACCAAAAAATTCGAGAGGGAAAAAGGAGACATGGCTCCGTAAAAGAAACCACCCTGTAGATTCTAGTTAAGAGTCAGGACGTACAATGATGGAAACAGTTGAAAATAGCTCGCATTTCAAATTTGAACTGAATGTCTCAAAAACTGCAGGAGTTATGAAGAAAACACCAGTTTTTTTGGAAATTTCAACACCCTGTAGCTCGTACGGAAGCTTTTGCGGACCCATGTTCATATGGACTTTTTTTCTTGAAATTATAAGTAGATTTATCCCCTCTAACTCAGCCAAAAAAAAAATTGAATACTATGAAAAGTGATTATTTTTTGAAGCCTTTCATTTAATGAATGAATGATTTTCTGTGCGCTTGTTCCTAGATTCAGTGCAATGACAGAGGCTGCTGAAAACAGCTCGCATTCCAAATTCGGACTGAATGTCTCAAACACTGCAGGAGTTCTGCTTTTACGGACCCATAGTCAAAATTCTTCTTCTTCTTGAAATTAGATTTAGATTCACCCCCTGAAGTTGTGACATATTATAAAGTAACACCCTGTATAGACATCTAGGTCATATTTTGTACCTATGATTTAATCCATAAAAAATTTCAGTTACTTTTTTGGGACCAGAAATGAAGCTGCACCCATACTTCAAGGACATTTTTCGATGTCAATCATTCTTGAATGGACTAAACTTCTTGAAGCCTTCCATGGAAAGCTGGTCAAAACAAAAAATAAACATTTCTGTAATGCGAAATTAATAACTACATAATATTTTTTATCATGAAGCTTCGGAATTAATTCATCCCCAAATTCACTTCTGCCAAAAAATCAGTTCCAAATAGGCAAATATTGAAATGCGTCACATTTATTAACTATCTCTATCTCTTCGAACCATCTACTCGGTGTTTCGTAGCTTGTTGATCGAAAACTCGTATTTGAAGCGAGTCACGCACATCAACACCTAGCAATTATGACCCAAAATCTTCTCCTGGAACTCAAAAATAACGGTACACCCGAGATAATTCGTTTTAAGTCGATTGAAATTATGTATGGTTTTCTCTCACACTAAAAATAAAAGTAGTAAGTCATTTATCTCCATAGTCGTCTTTGATGGGCAGAATAACGGTATCCTGTTGTGCATTCAAGTGCACTTTTGGGGCCGGGTTAAGAAGAGGAAAAAAACGTACCGTAGCAGACAATGGGCGATTTTCATTTTGGCATCGAATTAAATGAGCTATTATTCGATTATTATCAATTATTAGTAAAGGTGGGTGCAGGGTTATTCCAAGAAAATTTGTTACATACCTTTCAATTCGTGGGTTTCAAAATCATGAAATTTTGCTGAACTCATATATACAGGGTTGCACAAAAGGAAAGTACCTAATATCTTTTAAATCAGTGACAAAAAAAAATTAAGAAAAACACTGAGCATGAGGTATATTCAGGAAATTATTCAAAAGATGAAAAATGTAAAAAATGAAAATTGAATTCTATGGTTCTGATGATGCGATCCTCACAAAATTTTGCATAAACATTCAGTATATCAGTTTTGATTCAGAAAATAAATTACACTTGAATCGGTTATTTTGTCATGAAAATACAGAAATTCTTCTTTTCAATATTCTAATTGAATTTTCTATAGTTCTGTGGACACTGTGACCACAAAATTTTGCATGAAAATTCAGTATAACAATCTTCATTCACAAGAAATATACAAATGGAGAATCTCAGCACAATCGGAACTATATTCGGAAAATTATTCAAAAGATGAAATATGTAAAAAATAAATATTTACAAAAATTAAATTCTATTGTTCTGATGATGCGATCCTTTCAAAATTTTGCATGAACATTCAGTATATCAGTTTCGATTCACAAAATAAATTTCACTTGAATCGAATTTTCTGTTATGGAAATATAAAGATTTTTCTTTTCAATATTCCAATTCAATTTTCTATGTTTCTGTTACCACTATGGCCACAAAATTCTAAATGAACATTTAGTGTATCAATTTTTATTTATAAAAATATTTTTTTTAAGAAAATATGAAGTTTCTTTTTTTCGATATTCCGATTAAATTTTCTATGGTTCTGTTCAACGTGAACGTAAAAATTACAGAGCCTATTGTGAACGTTGAGCTTATAGTGGTCCGTAATTCTAACGCAAATTATAGAAATTTGTTCACATTCTGTGATTTGTAGGTCTAACTCACCAACGTCGTTTTTTTCTTTTATAATTTTGCTCTTCAATTTCTTTTTTTTTCAAACATCGTCTCAATAAAAACAGACTTACTTCATACATTTTAATTAATGACAACACTTCACAGTAATCAATTGTCAAAAAATTCATAGAACACTTATTATAAAGGCACAGAAACATCTTCTTACTCTACAAAAACGTCTATAATTTGCTACTGCGCCCAAAGTCCATTCTGAACACATTTAAGGGCCCCACTCACTTCGTTCTTCTACGCCGTTTTTACCCGACGGTTAAAAACGTCAAGAGAACGGACGAAAATCAGGCCTCGTCTGAAATTTGCAACGTCGGGTAAGTGCGCCGTTTTTAGCCCATACACTTCGTTTTTGCGGCAGTTTTACCCGACCGTTTTTAAACCGTCGGGTAAAAACGGCGGAGAAGAACGAAGTGAGTGGGGCCCATTACGTTCACGGACAAAGTACGTTTACGTGTTCGTTATGGTTACGTCCATTGTGAATCAGCACTATGACCACCAAATTTTGCATTAAGCTTATTATGAGCATCTTGCATATGGCCGAAACATTTCATTTCAATGGGTTTCGTTTTGTTTGACATATTGAGGAACAAAAATTTTGAATGGCCATATTTTATGGAACACTCTATACTCACCAAAATGTCCTGAATCTGCCCTGAAAGTCTGTACAATCATTCGTGAAACACCCTGTATTATAATCTAAGTAACGATTATACGGCCCGATCTCTCTTTTCTCAAACATGTTTCTATTGTACTTGCATGTCAAGAGGTAGTTTTCGACGATATTTCACAGTATACTTACCTCTGATCTTCAAATTAATTTTTTTTAAATTCGCAAACCCCTATTGGGACCAATTTTTTTGCAGACAAGCCTATATCAAGTTGTTCGTGATAAAACAGCGCTTATGCTGATATACTTTTTTATCATAACAAGTGAAAGTAACTAGTATCGACATACCTGTTTATACCTGGCAACCTAATAGCTTGTCCAGGTAATTTTTTTTCTAAATAATCAAAAATATTCTGTCCAGGATTTTTTTTTGACAACCCATTTTCAATATATTTTCTGATATACTAAATTTATTACAAAATAAGTTTCATTCTCTTATCAGCTCGGTGAAGGTCGTTCAGGTTCGGATCTTCTACTAGTTATGCAATACATGCACAAGGCATTATTGGCCCGTTCTAATTCGATGATGGCAGCCGAGCAGTAGCAGTGGATTCTGATCATTATGTGGACATGTTGAATAATTTTTTTTTACCAGGCCTTCAAGAGTTTGATGGATACAAGCGGAACTCAGCAGCAAGTCTCGTCACATTTCAAATCGGTCGTTACCTGTTATTTAGGCGCTTTTTCCTGAAAAATCGATTTCTCTGCATGGAAACCTTCCATAGCCCCCCAGAAGCCCGGACTTGATATCTTGCGACTTTTACTTATGAGGATACCTCAAATTTCTTCAATGAAAAATTGGGAAATAATTTATAATTTGTGATTGGAGAATACTGCAATCAGATCATTATTCTTTTACTTATCAATACTAAGGTAAATCCAGCAAATCCGTGGATTTGAATTTCGAAAGCAGGTTTCTCTATGCTCTTTTTGAGTTCGAAATCTCTCATCTCCTAAGCCGCACACCCTTAAACGTATTCTTTAAATAGCAATATATGGATTGTTATGCACCACCACTTCCATTTTTGGACAGATAGCTGATGAAAACTTCTCGGAAAAGTTGCCGTATGTTTTTGAATGTATCAGGTAGACATTCCTTATATAAATAAATCACTCCTTTTCCTTTTACTGTTGATAGATTTTAATGTTCAATAGATTTTTATGTTGCTTGATTTCATAATTAATAATCCTCATTTCTTGCAGGTGCTCAACTGTTTATTTTTGTGCAGTTAGTCATTATTTTCAAAGGAAATCTGACTAACTCGACTATTGATTCAGAAAAATATCATATATGGTATGTACTTCGAATTGTTATCTCAAAATCTATCAAAATATGCAAAAATATATATGTCCCATTCAAGTAATGAAAATTTTCACGGAAATCTGATTGAATGTCGATTTGCAGAAACATAATTAACGTTATTGGCTTCTTTATGAAAATTTCTAGAAATTAGGGGGAAAGTTGCAGCAGTATTCCGTAAATGCACATCTTCGGTAAACACACGTTAACTATGAAACTGTCATAGATATTCACGTGCAGTTTTTACCATTCAGTTTTTCATCAAAATTGACCCTCCTTACCGACAGTTTTCTTATAAATATCTATAATAAATAATAAATGGGAGTTTTTATTTAAAAGCGTCGTATTCGGCCCATCCTATACAGGCACAAGATTCAACGTAAGTAGATTCAAGTGAACAAAGATATAGTATAGTCCGTTCACGAAAGGTTGAGCACATAGTAGGCGTTTCTTTATTTATTTGAAGTTGGCAGTATTTACTGTCATAAAGTAAAATAAAGTCAACGTTACCGAATGTACTCGGCCTCGTCCGACGAGCTTGCGAGTTATCAGAGAACTCTATGCACTATTGACAACATTACGTATCAATCTGACAAGAAAATAAAGAACATAACCTAAAATTTTAATATACACGGTGGAATATGCCAAATTTCCATGGCCAACCGACGGCCCAACCTTTCGTGAATGGACTATATATAACATTACTAGCAAGGTAAGAGGGTTTTTACTGGCGAATGGAGGATAGATACCTCCTTGAGCCAGTAAAACCCGTTACCTTGCGTGTATTGTTTTATATTTTATTTGTTTCTCATTTGTAAAAAGGTTAGATAAATTCCAAAAAAAATCTCAATAATGGGGTTAAATTTTTTGACATTTCTTGAAATTGTATTATTTATGACATCGGAAAATTATGATAACTGTCAGTGGCTTTACGAAGAAAGTCCTTCGAGAATATTTGCTCATTTCTGACGAAAAAGGCCAGATTCAATGAAACAAGGTATGAATATCGTTTTTTAATACTTTTATAACGTTTATTACTAAACAAATTTGTTCCAGGAACGATGAAATTAGAAAGAAGAATGAAATTATAAGCAAGTACGTGACTGTCAGTGAGTTTGCAGGTCAAAAAACCTCTAGGATATTTGCAATTTTGAGAAAGAAAACGAATAGATACGAATAAAACAACGAACGAATATCGTTTTTGAATAGTTTGACAACTTTTATTGAGAAATAAGTTTGTTCCAGGAACTCTGAAATTAGAAGGCTGAATGGAATTAGAAGCAAGAATTTGGCAACTGTCAATGTAAATAATACTACTAACTTGTAAAAATTTTGCCAGTTAACTGTCAGTTTCACAAGTTAGTGACTTGATAAGATAAACTTCCTTGATTAATATTGTGTTTTTGGAAACTGACGTTTACAAATGGGAAACAAATAAAATACAATTCGATATTATGCGTAAGGAAGAAGAGAGTGAGAGTCCTCATTTGATAACTTAATAGTTTCGAAGCAACAATGATTTATGAGTTGACGACCAATATTGACGTTAGGTAAAATAACCAGAACTTCAAGTAGGTCTATCTATCAATCTTGAAACTTTCATAATTCATTCATTAGGACACTAATGGAAAACCAGAATCTCTTTTTAGAAAAGTTAATATTAATGTAATATCAATACATTTTCCCAGGCACATAAAACGAACTTTTTCGAAACGGATAATACAAAATATTAGTTGGGGATGAATCTGAACAAAGAGTAAACAAGTAAAAAAGGAACATACATAATTAAATCGCAAATAGAAACGTCAATACTACGACGATCTGCATATCCGCCTGTTTAGAAAACCACGCCTAAATTTTATATCCCCTAATACTGCGCAACGCATTAGATTTTTATTTCAGGATTAAAAAATCTATAACATTTCCCCATCAACTACTCTCAATTTCCGCCCCTATTTAGATGAGGGTTCAGTCACCTCTCTTCCACCCCCTTTCTAATCACCTTCTGTACATGACTATTCTCTAAAATTCCGAAAGTTTAGATGAAAAAGTAAGGGTGGTTAGTTCCGGGGTGTGTAGGGGTTATTACCACGCATTTAGATTGGAATGAGAGGGTTGAACTGGATGGAAGGGGTAGTTGGCAAGGACCCGGTGTTAAAAAGTTCCGATCGATATGAATATGCTTTAAAATGTGGATTTTATTTCAACAGACTTCAGCGGGGGTGGATCTGCTATGATATCTGGTGAGGGGAGCTGAGAGCTTAGATGTGGGGGTTGCGCTCGTTTCAAATGAAAATTTGATTGCGTCCCTGGAAAAATTATTGTGGCATTAAGTTTTGCTGATGTATTTTTTGGTTTATCATATTCGAATCAACTTCATCCGGGCGAATAAGGGGAATTATATAACAAAAAATATGAATAAACAGATGAAACATGGAGAAGAAGAAAATTCGATTATTGAAACCTTACGTTGTAATGGTAGTATGATTAATTGTTCTCAAATCTTCATCTGTAAAAGTTATACATATTTATTTTAAGTTCTTTCGTTCACTATCAGTCACTAGTCTTTACTACAATAGCCAATAGTTCTTTTAACTGAAGAAATAGCATATAATCCATAGAGGTCAAGGAAGTGGAGGGAGCATAACGATTGACAAGTGTCACGTAAACAAAACAATACAAACCAAAGAAGGGACACATCAATATGACTGACTTCGAACTATTTAAACATTGGATTTTATTGTTTGTGACTCATTTCTTGTTAATTTTCTCTACAGTTTGTAGCAAAAAATTCAGTGTTAGTTAAAAAAGGTTAAAAAAGAATCAGGGAAAAAAGAGCTAGCCAAATACGGAAAAATATACAGGCTGTTCCATTTGAAGAAATGAAGTTGCCATCAATATGTTGGCCGCCCTGTAAATATTCCATTATGTGAATCCCTATTTCAAAACCTCAGTCGATTTCGTGAAATTTTTGTATGAAACATTTTCTGTATCCCATTCAGTACCAACGTCAAAGGGGGGGGTCAAATTATAGTGAAAAACCCTATACAATGTTCAACATGAATAGGGATGGAGACTCATGTTACGAATTCATAAAAATTGAGGTTTTCCTGATAGAAGGAAGTTTTTTCAATCCTAAACAACCATTTTTTATCTTACTATTCTCGTTGAATTGAATAAAGCTGATTTAAATTATGTTATTTATTATCAACTATCACGTGACTGCAAACGCCAATCAGAGGTAATTGACGTCACTATCAGGTATTGTCATTGCAAATTCGAATGTTCTGTGCCCAGATCAACAAAATACATTCATAGGCCGGATTCCACAAAACTCCAATCACCTTGATTATTGAAATGTCATCATTTCTCTGCAATTTTTAGTTTATTTTTGACATAAACCACCGACTTACTTCAATATAAACGATTTGATTGCCAATCAAGCTTTGTGAAACCCACGGTTCTGTGACTTGAACCATAGTAAATATATAATATATCATATCTATGATTCGAACTTACGAAGTTGAAAGCTGAAAGAGAACAGAATACCTAGTTCGTTACAATAACGATATAATGGAGATAGGATTCATCAAGGGTAATAGTAGTAACTTACCGAAGATAGATTTCCTTATGGTCGCAAATTTCTTTGCTGAAAACAAGGATTTTGTGCAGCGGAGCTTAAAAACGTGAAATTGTCTTTGTAAGTAGCAAACTTTTAACTCATATTTATTATTACAAATAAAAGAAACACCTGATTCAGCATTTATAGACCGACGTATTTATTTTGAAGGCTTTGATTGAACTTTTCCACAAGGAATCGGGCAAAATCAGTTCGCTTTGACAGAAGTCAACGTATGTTTACTGGATAATGACGTTATCATCATAACGTGACAAAATTGAGCATTTCCGCGGGAATTTTGAATCGATTTTTCATTTACTCATTTTTTTGGCAATTACTATATTTTTAAGAAAAAAGTAATTTATTCGTGTTTGTATAGGGTTTATCTTTAAACAAAAAGTAGTCAACATCCCTATTGAAATTGGAAAGAACTTATATTTTGTTTCTCTAGAATTATCCAAATTCAAAATTGTGGTCTAGGCCACGATGGAATTCCCCATGGTTAAGCAAAATTATAAGGTTCAAGCCCATAGAATGAGTAAATGTTCTAAGTAGATAGGAATTCAATAAAAACACTGAATGTTCAACAGAAGAAGTTATTGAAGCCACTCAATTTCTGTGGATGGTATGTAATGATCGTTATCCAATATTACTTCAAGCTGATTTTTATAGTATGGAATTGATTCAGACTGCAGAATCTTCAGTTGGATTGCGAGCTCCTGATGAAGCGTTTTACAACCTTCATCAAGCCGACTCTTATATTCTATTCCAGAAAACACTTGGCTGCCTCCTGTGATAAGTTGGATTGTTTCTGACGTTTTACACCCGTAACGGCTCTGATCATCTGTGAGGCTGCTATCTTTCATAATGTATTTCTGATAGTTTTTAGTTTGCCATTTTTTACCCTTGCTGCTGTGTGGTGCCACTGTTTTCTTATGTCCATATAGCTATACATAAAACAACCCCTTCTATTCAGTAATATATTCATATAAACCTAATTTTGTTTTCTTTTTTTCCATTCGGCATTGGGAAAACGTTAATTGGGTGAAATGTTTTTCATTCTCGAAATATCTTGATGGAATTAATTAATTCGTACCTCATTCTCTCCCACCATTAAGAAGATACCATCAGCTGTCTTCGTTTGCCTTAACAGTGTATTATTCAATAGGCATCGTTCTCGGTATCGACGAAGAACAAATTACATGAAAAATTCATCATTAGTCAAAAATAAGCGACATGAAGTTCTGTATCAAATGATTTACCCTGGCTGCTGTGTGGATCCACCACCCCCTCGGGGCACTTCCTCTCGGGGATTTCCCGCAGTTTACATTTACCCCCGTCTTTCCAGCGCTATGCCTAATAACCGCCCCCTCTTTTGATGAGAATTTGCAGGACCGTTTCGGCTTTAATTGAAAATTTTTATTTCTTTTCGCTGAATGCTCTATGGTTACTGCGGAGTACAACTCGTCGAATGTAATAATGGAAAGCGTTTCTCTGGGGGGATGATCAAATCTCGTGAAAGCAGTTTTCAATTTCTTTTCATGCGTTTAAAAGTTAATGTTGATGTTTGGACTCATATTAGACCCTCTGTCTCGCTTCATTAGGGAAATTAAGACGATGTGCTTTGGTGTATCATAACATATTGATCATTTATCTCAAGCCTATAGGCTCTCTTGAATATGTAAAACAAACAATTACCTCTACCTTCCATACACAATACAACTATAGCTAGATTCGCTCCAACTAACATTGATATTCATATTAACTTTCAACCGTGGCAGGATTACACCATATCTTCATACAATCTTTTCTTACTACTACTACTAGGCTCAACAAGATTCCAGATCAAAGAATATTAATCATTATCAAAATCACGACCCATAAAATATCTTGGTATAATTATCGATGAAAATCCCAAATGAGAGGAACACTTTAAAGATTGAAAATTATAAAAGATAGCATAGATTCTGTAGAACATCTTAAAATAATATACGATGCATTAGTTGTATCTCAGCTCACTTATAGTGTAATAGGATAGGAAGGTGTACTGGGCACTGCAGAGCTGTGCCGAGCACTGAAGAAAAGTGCTTCGAGCACAAAGCACTAAGCCCTATTGAAAAGTGCTCCGGAATCTCGAGCACTAAGCCCTTATTTTTCAGGGAATGCTCGCGATTACTAAGCACTGTTGGAAAGTAATTCGATTACACGAGCACCGAGCACTAAGCACTTTTCAAAATTAACCTTTGTATTTTCCATCCAAATGTCTCTTATTTCGAAATTTTGATTTTAATGTCTTGATTTTTTCTTCGAGTGTTATCGTGTTTTGAACTGGTCCTAATTAAAATTGACAATTGTTTTTTTCTCAGAAAGTCCAACATTAACAACAAAATAAAGTTACCATGACGTAATATAAAAAAAATGAATTGCATGTGTTCTCGAATCAGAAAATAAAATTCGAAACATTATAGGAAGATAATGACGTCTTGGCAATAAATAAGATGGAAAACTTTCTTGTGGCGAAGCTAAAAGAAAGGCTGTTTGCAATGAAAAAACCTTTTCTGGGCTCTTTATGTCATTCATTAAGTAAACAGACCCTAACTTGAATATTCGCCTATAAATAACTTGAGAGCATGATTATAGAAACTTGCATCAAATGGTTGCATTGCTCCATACAATTTCCTGAAAAAATTTCGCCATACAACACACCAATTTGTTCTCAGTGTCAAAATAATGAGAACATAAAGACTTGTTCCAGTCCGCAACATACAGCGAGATCGTTTTTTAACACCAGAGTTATAATGAAGGAAAATTTAACAACTCAGATATCTATAGAGGTTGAACGAAAAAGAATTAATATTTGAGTTCTTTGTTTACTCCAATCAGGCGTCATTTTCATGTTCCGACAAGTCCATAAAGTGCTTAGTGCTCGGTAATTTAAGTGTTCGGGAGCACTGCGGTGGTTAAGAGCACTTTTTCGAATTACTAAGCACTAAGCCGTTTCAAAAAATTAGCGAGCACTGGTTCACTCTTGCGCTCGCGAGCACTGTGCTTACGAGCACAAAAGTGCTTCGAGTGCTTTCACGAGCACTACGCACAAGACTTCGGCACAGCTCTGCTGGGCAGACAAAAAAAAACATAGGTATACCACAAAAACGTATATTGGAGTTTATACATAAAAATATTACATTCTCTAGTGAAAAAATATTCCAAATATCTAGAGTACTCAATCTAAGGCAAACATATGCGCACAAAATCCTGATGAATATCCAGCAGAAGAAAATATTTACAATTTCATTACAATTACAAATTTTTAATTATTTCAGTTTCAGAGACTGGGAGTGAAAAGAATATGTGTCAATCGATATTTATTCGAATAGTTTTAAGTTTCCATTTTGTAAAAACTGCAAGACAGGGTTTTTTCTACTGAGGTTTTTCCCTGTGCTCTGGTACCCATACGTCGAAAAGTATGGTGCCCGTTTTGCACCAACCTCAGCATTTTTCTTTCATGTATTGTATTTTGTTAGCTCTCATTTCTAAAGATAACGGCGAGTTTTCTTTAGAATTTGTGGATAAATGGTGCCTCTAGAACTTCGATATTTCTGCTTTAATTATTGAATTTACCTGAAATGAAACTAATCGAATGATTATTTGGATGTTGGAAGGTGATTTATAGACTAAATTGGAGCAGTGAATTTGTGTTTTTATAGTGAAAAACGGGCGTGAAGATGGAACATTTTTGAAACTTTGGGGATCCATATTCTCGAAACTAAGACAGACCGCCACCTGTTTGTTTCACTAATGTTATTCAGGAAGACTCAATGAATACAATGACCCGAAAATCTGGTCAATATCTGCTGGTCAACGCAATTCGAATATTTACCCGATTAAAAAATTTTTTCCTTTTTTCATATTCCATATTTCCTGCGTTATACCCATGAAACTTTTTATGAGAATCTAATTGTACCCAAAAAGGATAGAGTTCGCGGAGCCGGCCCTGATTTCAGCCCTCTCCCTACCCACGCACAACTTTTGCTAGGGCTCTCTTTGTACATATTTTCGCGTCTCTATTTTACGTTTTTAGCTTCTCTCTCGATTTTATTCCCCGCAGTATCTGAGGGATGAGAGGGAATGGAGGGGAGGTCCTGTTTTATAGATCCCTTCCCTTGTTTATCTCTGATGTATGCTTTATACTTTTTGCATTTATAATTTCGCCAGTGAATCATATTTTTGCTATTGCGAAACGGGGGGAACTGGATTTTTTGGCCAGGTTAGATAAGGAAGCAATGACTTTTACGTGCTTTGTCATTGGTGAATTTAGTATGCTGATGGGAATTACCATATTTGGTAAAGGTCACCTATTTTCGAATAGAACTGAAATTCACTGAAATATGAAGGGGTAATTTAAATGAAATTTACTCTATATACAATATCAACTGAAATATATAGATGAGGTTTGGTACTAATGAATGGTATAGTTATAATATTTCATGAAAAAAATCAATGAAAACTCCAATATGTAACATGCAGTGATTTGACCGAAAAACGCAATCGTCTTCCTTCAACAAAGCGCTTGTGGAGTCTTTCCATTGGATCCATTTTCGCCCTCATTAGCATCTTTACTACACTAACCGACAAAATAATCGATCCACTCAAAAAATCAATGAAGTTTGTTAGTTCAAAAATATGTTTTTTGAAGTAAGATGCTTAATGATGACATAAATTGTGCAAATTTTGCGAGGACCTTCTTATCAGAGAATCTAGAAACTTCAACTTTGTAATACTTTGTAAAGGAATGGCATAGAATCTCGCCTTGCGTTAATTACAGCTCGTCAATGAAGGTTCATACTCAAAATGAGTGATTTTAAAATGTTCTGATCTAATCCTTTCCAGATTTCTCTGAGTTGGATTCCTAAGTCATTAAGAGTAGCTGTATGATTTTCTGAACTTCTCAGCCTTCTATTGAGGTTGTCCCAAACCTGCTCTATCGGAATGAGATCTGAACTTCTTGCTGGCCATTCCATTCGAGAGACTTCAACCTCTTCAAGGTACTCCTGAACGATGCGGGAACGATGGGATTTGGCATTATCGTCCATTAGAGTGAAATTTTCACCAATGTATGGGGCAAATGGCACTACATGCTCTTCAAAAATGTTCGTTATATACCTATCAGCATTCATAGCTCCATTATCAACGACCACTAGTTCTGTGCGAGCAGTCAATGATATTCCACTCCATACCATAATCGATCCTCCCCCGAAACCAGTAGTATTCGGGAAATTGTACTGAGCATATCTTTCATGTGGACGTCTGTATACAGGGGAATGTCTATCACAATGGTAGAGGCAGAATCTAGATTCATCTGTTGAGAGAACTCTTTCTCTATCAGCCTCTTCCCAATGGGTATGCTCTCTCGAAAAATCCAAACGCGCCCTTCGATGGGCAGGGGTAAGAGCTGGGCCTTTTGCCGCGACACGAGCTCTTAAATCATATTCTCTGAAGCGATTTCTTATTGTCTGAGTGCTAATTTGTACCCAATGAGTTTGCTCAGGCTGATTTTGAAGGAGGCGAGCGGTTGCAAACCGTTGTGTCAACGAAGAAACTCTCAAGTAACGTTCTTGAATGGCAGTTATTACTCGTGGTCTACCCTGTCCTGGTCTTCGAACATTCATACCTGTTTCCCTGAAACGCTGCAACATTCTAGACACACTTGTATTTGAAACTCCAAACCTTTCTGCAATTCTTGTGTATGTCCACATCACTCCTCGTGGGTCAAATTGCGTGTTTCGCGTTGCATAGAAAATCAAACGGAAGAAAAACTATTGATCACTACAATTGATCGAGAACAACTGATTTCAGAATGGAGCCAATACATTCAAAATCTGATAATCTCATTTTTTTATTCCTGTTGGGAAAAAAACATCTGTATTGACCAAAACGTTGAAAGTGGATAACATATGCATGCATAATTCTGATAAAAATAATTATCATTGAGAACACCTTCAGTTGTAGAATAAATTTGAGATTTCCATAATGTGCGTTAATTTTTTTGCGCAGTGTATATAAATGCAGAATCGCATTACAATCGGAATTTTATTCTGAAAATTTTTAAAAAAATGAAATATGCAAAAACTAAAAATTACAAAAATTGAATTCTATGGTTCTGATGATGCAATCCCTTGATATTTTGCATGATGTCCCTATCGTTTGAGACCATTTTCGGCTCAAAATTACAGACATTTGGGCAAAACTATATACCACTCTTTTAAGTAGAACGAGCTTTGAATGAAATTAAATAAAACTTCTATATGATCATAATTACATCACTGTTTCCTAAACAGAATTCACAGAAACCAAAGAAATGTTAGTTTTTTGCTATTTCATTCTTTGACTCAGGCGTTACGAATATAAACGAATATATGTACCGGGTTTTTCACTATAATTTGACCCCCCCTTTAACTTTGTTACTAAAGAAGATACAAAAAAATGTTTCGTATAAAAGTTTCATGAAAGCAACTGAGGTTTTTTGATATGAGTCCAGAAACTGAAATATATACAGGGTGACCAACATATTGATGGCAACTTCATTTTTTTGAATGGAACACCCTGTATATTTTTCCATGTTTGGCTAGCTCTTTTTCCCCTGATTTCGAATATGTAACATATGTTGCCTATCTCTTTTATTCTGAGAACCACAGAGTTTCAAATTTTAAGAACCACCTGCCAAGATCTGTAATCATCTTACAAGTAGAGAGTGCGTTTACTGAAAATGCTCATTTTTGGAGTTATAATAACGTCAATGGAAGGATATACAGGGTGAACAACATTGAATGCAACTATATGTTTTCAAATGGGACACCCTGTCCTGTATATTCTTCCTTTTTTTGATAGGCTATTTCCTCCTGATCTCGAATATATGTGGTATGTGGATGTGTCTCTTCAATTTTCAGAATTTCAAAGATTTGAAATGATGACACCGAATAAAAAAATATATGAAATACCTACGAAATTCTTTATATCCAAACAATCTACTTGAAAGTATTATTTTAGAATGAATACATAACAATTACTTAACCAATGAAAAATGAAAAACTATGGTAGTATGGTAAGAATAACATCAACTAAAGAAATTGCTCAAAATGACCACCGTCATTCAATACACATAGTTCATATAGTTGTCTTAAGTTTTTTAGACAATTTTTGATAGCATTACTATGGCTCTGATTCAAGTCAGAAATTGAAGCTTCAAAATTTGTTTCTAATCATTACAATATTATCATTATTCTTTGTGCGTTGACGGTATTAGTTCTGAATTATGGGTTAAATATCGGTTGATTTTATATCATTAATATTATTCTCCGCCCTCATTGATTGTCATTATTGCTGAAGTAATTTTTTTCCTTCAGGAACTGCTATAAAAACGTGTCAAACGGTGTTAAATCGGGACTATTTGGTGGCCATAAAGTAGGAGCGCCATTACCAATCCAAAGATCAAATTGGCCACTTGAATATTCCCGAACTTCCAAAACGCTATGTCAGATGGTTATTGAAATTTGAAACTCTGTGGTTCTCAGAATAAAAGACATAGAGCAACATATGTTACATATTCAAAATCAGGGGAAAAAGAGCTAGCCAAATATGGAAAAATATACAGGGTGTTCCATTTAAAAAAACGAAGTTGCCATCAATATGTTAGCCACCCTGTATATATTTCAGTTTGTGGAGTCATATTAAAAAACCTCAGTTGATTTCGAGAAACTTGTATACGAAACATTTTTTTGTATCTCCTTTAGTAACAGAGTTAAAGGGGGGGTCAAATTATAGTGAAAAACCCGGTACATCGCCAAAATTTTCCCAGAACTGTTTCTTATAATATTGCGAACAGATTACCATCTCTCATCGATTTCTTTTTTCGTCAGTGGCAATGAACCCGAAAATATACAAGCGAAAAATGTAACAAACTACAGGCCGGCGTTGAATTGCAAGGGTCAACGCATCCTGAAAAACAAACATTCAACATCTCGTCTGCAATTCTCTATGAATAAAATGTTTGCCAAACTAAATTTAAAATTCTAAATACGTTTTAAAATATATATGTGTATATTATGTGCAGTCTAAGCTGCCTATCGTTATTTTTAAATTTTTATGATCGCTGCAGCACGGGTACAATGTACTTTGCCATGTACACAGGACGAACACCCGAAAATGTCGTGTTGATATGCAACAGGCTTATTGCATAGGATATTTAAATTTATTCGCATATCTAACGAACTGGTCGAGCGTCATTTGAATTTTTACTGATTTCGGATGGTCACGATATGCATTTGAAGTGGAATCGTCCTATATATCCACGAAAGGTGCTATTTTATTTCCATATGGCCTTGCAGATTTCATGACAAATTCGTCTGGAAGTAGGTTTTGGGATTTTAAAATTATTTTACGAGGGAGGATCGAAAAACAAAAATAACAACTTGGTACTCAATGAAATGAAAACGAAGATGATATAATTCCATCCAACACATTATAATATTGAAAATACTGGAACAATCAACATCAAAGACCAAGAATTCAAAATATCAGAACATACAAAATTTCAAGATTTACACATCGATAGAAATATGAAGTGGCGACGTCAACCCGGAACCGGGTTAAAAGGCAAGTAATGCTGGTTGTCAGAAAAATATAAAAAAAAATCTAAGTTGCATGATTTTAAAATAATGGGCATTTGATAAAAACACACAAAATTCCACACCCTGTGACAGTCTTTTCGCTCCTGTTGCCACAAATATCAACTTTTTCCACCTTTTTTTTTGCTGTGTAACCTTGAATAATGCTTGTCTAAACTGTAATCAAAATTTGGATACCAGCTGCTCTGGGTTTCATAAAATGGGGCTTGCTTCTCAGAAAAAAAATTCAAAATAAACAATTGCCAAGTTTCAACTGACTGTATTGAAAAAAAATTGTACTACGCAAGTTTTGCATGTTTTGTCAAAAGTTGGCGCATTTAGTAAGGATTCCAAAATGGTATAATACTTGTTAAACTGTAGCTGCCGTAGTTCAAATTTATTTTCGATTGCCTTTGAATACACTTTTTCTTAAACTGCTTCCCAGTAAAAAAGTCCAATGGATTCAAGTCCGGTGAACAAGCCGGCCACCAGATTGGACCAGAACGTCCGATCCATCTTCCGGGAAAAAATGTTACCAGAAAAAAAAATTCCAGAGAAAATAATTTTTCCAGAAAAAATTTTTCCTGAGAAATTTCTCTGGAAATTTTTTTTTCTGGTAACATTTTTCCCGGAAGATGGATCGGGCGTTCTGGTCCAATCTGGTGGCCGGCCCGTTCCCCGGACTTGAATCCATTGGACTTTTTTACTGGGAAGCAGTTTAAGAAAAAGTGTATTCAAAGGCAATCGAAAATAAATTTGAACTACGGCAGCTACAGTTTAACAAGTATTATACCATTTTGGAATCCTTACTAAATGCGCCAACATGCCAAACTTGCGTAGTACATTTTTTTTCAATACAGTCAGTTGAAACTAGGCAATTGTTTATTTTGAATTTTTGTTTGAGAAGCAAGCCCTATTTTTATGAAACCTAGAGCAGCTGGTATCCAAATTTTGATTACAGTTTAGACAAGCATTAATCAAGCCATCCCTAATATCTAGTGAATATTTCAATGTATGTCCAATGATTAAATACCCAAAATGCATTACCTTGAATAACTCAAAATATTAACAATGAAAGCGGAGAATATTATTAATTGATTTAAAATCAACAAATATTGCCATACTTCTGAACTAATCCTGTCAACGCACAAAGAACATGCATAGTGGTAATATCAAACAGAGCATCCATAGATAGCTATTTCGCCCTATTTGGGGCTCCTCAGTGTGGAGGAGCTCCGTCTGAAAGGCATTCTAGGTTCCCTCATTTGAAGAAATGTCGCCTAGCTCTGAGAATAACAGAACCAAAACGCCATCTCCTGGGATTCTTACGAACACCTACCTCCGATGCATGAACTCTGAGCGAAGTGCGAGATTTTATCCGTTTTTCATACAAACTGGTTGTAGTCCAACTATGTGGATTTAACATTCAGTCGATGAAGTAGAAACGATCTTTTAATCGTCATAAACCAGACGTGGTGGTAGTAATAAATGAAAACGCATGAATTTTCATTTATAACTCAAAATATTTCAGTGGTAAAACTTACTTTTTGCAGCTTTACAGGTTTCAAGGGTTTGATTCAAAACCATTTACTTCTATTCTACAAGTCTCAATATACCTAATATTATGCAGGACTAAGCAAACATATGTCTGTATTACGTAAAGTACATGCATCGTTTAATGGATACTTGGCAATGGAATAATCTATTCATCCTGTTGGCCGCACACAGCAACAGTCTAGGCGAATGGTTTCGATTTCAAACGACCTTGTTTCAATCACGGTCTAGTCTAGACGCAGCTGAATATGTTTCTAGGCGGTATTAATAGTCGGCACATTATGGTAGGTCGAGATGTATAGTGACCTTGACATTGAGAACTATTAACATAGACTATTAGGAATTCGCGAAGGCGTTTGAAGGCCACATAAATTGGTATATTCGGCTCCTACTCGCCTAGCATCTGAATAGGACGGTCAAGTTCAATTTAGATATTCAGCTGATGATGCTGGTTGAATTCTAGGTAACGAATAATTTTGTTGGCATTAGTCGTTTGTTTCGAGATGTTAACTTTGGATTTTTGGCGTTCTTTTGGACTTGAATATTATGTTTCTATTTAAATACCTTGGCCTACCCTAATCTATTTTCTATTACGGCTCCTTACAAGGTGGTCAAATTGGTGATCTCTGAACTACAACTTTTCAACCCTATGAAATAGGGAAAAGTCAATAGAACAATGCGGTTTTCTCTTCTCGAGAAACTCAAAATGCCCTTAACTGCATTACTTTATCTTCTTTTATTTTCCAGTTATTAGTAAAAATAGACAATCAGACAATTTCCACTTTGATTATTATCTCCGTTTGTTTTGTGCTATGAACTTGAAACAAAAAAAAACATTATAGAAACACTATTTGTTAGGAATCCTGTAGCTTGTTCAAATTCTTGAGAGGTTTCCTTTCTGATTAATTACATGAACTTTAGTTTTTTCCTTTGGAAACTATATATTATTTTCACATAATAATGATCACCTTTTTTTTCCGCTTCAGAAATATATGACATGTAATAATGTATTTCTATTTGGGCTCTCGGCAAAAAAAAGTGGCAACGCAAGTGGTGGCAAGGGTTGACTCAGGCGCCCCCTAAACTCTATGCCTAACAAAAGGATTAAATCCCACTCCAGCATATGTATAGATAATGCTTTTTCCAATATTGAACATGGTAGTGCCAGTATCATGCATTCCATTCATGTGATTAACTAGCACAATGTATCAAACAGAATAAAAATCTGTAAAAGCATTAGGTAATGGAAGCGCTCGAAAACATCAACTTGTATGACCTATTTGAAGTGAAAAAGCGACGTAGTGGATCACATAGGTATATGTGAATGTATAAAATTTATTTTGCATCTTTGATGTAATACGGAGGAACAAAAATCACGTATGATCACTGGCTAGTATGTTTTCTACAGGAATAAAAAATAAGTTGTCCTCCATTTCTTGTTCAATAACAAGCGACATAGTTGCAGGGTTGATCAAAAGTTTATCTGAATTGAATATATAAAATTTTATGACATTGAAGCGTTATTCCAAAATTGTTCTCCCTCTGAAATTCACGTGAACAAGTTCTAGATTTCTTTATAAAGTCATATAAAAGAGGTGAAAGATGTTATTGCGTCAGACGCATCACTTATAAAATGTAAATCATACATCTCGCGAATATTTGTACATTATATGTTCTCTAAGGAAAAAGTAAGATATATCAAAGTCTTTCTCACTTCATCGGCTCTTCATAAAATCGATTATTATCTGTAGGCTGTTACAGGTGGAGTGAAAAGCAATGTAAAGAAGAAAGGAATAGCGAAGGAAATTAATCTTTGGAGGGGTCTGCAGCCCCAAAGCTCCCCCCCTAGCTGCGCCAGTGACTGGACCAAATCATACGGTGGATACTGGAAGATTTGTCCCAGCGAGAAGTGTCCCGGCGGTTGAATGTTTCGCAAAGTGTCGTGAGTCGGGCTTGGAATAGGTTCATCCAAAACGACTCAGTAGCTTATGTTCATGGGGGAGGTCGGCAGCGCAGTACAACAGCTGCCCAAGATCGTCTTTTGATCCTCAATGCTAGGAGAAATCCCACTTACCAGGCGTCGCGGCTCAATAGATCACTGCAGTGATCTATTGAGCTAAATTACTAAATTTCATCAAAATCTGTTCAGCCGTTTAGACGTGAAAGAGCAAAAGTCCCAACAGAAACGACTAAAAATCACTAACTCAATTTAGTTATCTGCCTACTGCCTACCCCCTAAAAACGATGGCGTGATTATTTATAGCCTATTACCATTTCTAGGTTATCATCTATCACCATACCAAATTTCATCAAAATCTGTTCAGCCGTTTAGGCTTGAAAGAGTAACAGACAGACAGACAGACAGAGTATTATATATATTAGTATGGATTACATTACATCGAGAAAGAAATGCCTTCAATCTATCTTTGTTCGAAAAATTTCATAATTATGAGAATCTTTGTAGGAATAGCCACCCATGTTCGGACAAATACACCTGCTGCCTTAATGGACTTTTCAGGTTTTTATGGACACTCGATCTGATCGATATCATACAGCTTGATGTGATAGTTAAAACAGACAAACTTGAAATCGAAAACATTATTCAGCTGCAATCGTTTATACAGATGTTATTATAGCTATTTGGTGAACAAATAGTTTTTCAGTTCCATATAACATTATTTCATCCAAATATTATTCAAAAATTCGAATGGTTTCCACTTTTGTTCAAAGAAATTTACGGCTGTACCTGGTATTTTTTCCGTTTTTACGTTGACATAAACCACAGTACAGTCTCTCTCCCATTCAGTACAACAGAAGTGAATATGAAATAGCCTGTAGATTTCGAATTATTTTTTGTATCGGTGAAGCTGCAACTGAAACACTAATGAAAATTAATGAATCATACAGGGTGTCAAGGAAAATAGTACCATGCATAGTGACACGCGATGCATGGTACTTTTTTCCTTGATATATATGTGCATTTTATGTATAAGACTGAATCCCAGATACCATATCATTGAAATTTTTAATAATTGAATAGTTGCCTCAGCACTTGATTCAAAACTAGAAAATAGAAATAGAAAATTTTTTAATAAGAGAAGAATATTTGGCTGTAATTAGGATACAATTTGAAGACTCAATCCATATGAATATGAATAAATTCTGAGTATTCATTTCATTCCATTTAAAAATAGCAGAACATAGGTTCACGCGCTCCATTCACAAATAGCTTTTTCATGTTTTCAGCAATTGAGTGAAATAAAAACGCATACAAATGAAGATTAATATGGTGAAAATCGTTCTCATCCTCAGTCTTTCATGTTTCAAACCCAACTCACATGAAAACAGCCGTTCTATTGAACATATTTACAAGAATATATCAATCAGATGAGAATGAAAGATTTCCTAAGGAAACAGAGAAATCTACATTTCAACGTCACATATCATCTTATTTTCCAAATCGTTTCATTTTTAGGTTCACAAATTAGCTCTTCATATATCGGGTGTCCCGAGGTGGGTGACCTATTAGATTATTATTATTATTATTATGATTTTTTTTTGTTAAACTTGTAAAACTGACAACTATAATGCAGTGACATAGGTCAAATCAATTTCTAATGACTCGCGGAATTTCTGACTTAAATCTCAAATATTGAGCGAACTAGAGTCATTTTCGTAACACGTCAATTTGATCTAATAGGCCACTCACCTTGGGACATCCGATTCACATTCCTGGAAGGAATCCAGTGGCTTAATCTGAATTTTGTTTTGAGGTTTCCTTCTCGATTTATTGAATATAATTCTGTTTTTTCGCATGAAAATAAATAATCAATTTTTTTTCTTCATAACAAAAATATATATTATGTGATATATCGCTCTTAGGTCAGTGGGGACGCTAGAAGTGACAGTTGTGGTCTAGAATTTTGGGTGGGAGTAAGCATAAATGAAACCAGAAAAAAAAAACGTTGATTATTTATGATTAAAAATAAATTATTTTTTTCCATGAAAAAATAAATAAAGGAAGGAAACCCCTCAGCAAAAATTAGATTGAGCCACTGAATTCCTAGAAAAACCCCAGTTAATTCTTTGTATAATTTTAGTGTTTGAACGATTGGATACGTTTAAAGAATTCGGTGAAATATTCATAACGAAGGATTTCTATTTCATTAAAACACATTATTCTCTTTCAGCTGCAAAATACATTGCAGATATTGTTGCTTCGATAATTTCCGAAGAGTTGAAAGAGCCAAAATTTAATTTATAGGGACTTTTTATGGTAAAATGGCTTATCAGATGCATTTTGCTCCATTGCACTTACCTGCAAAATTTCATATACAATTATTAGGTTCATTCAAAGAATATTGACTTGGTTTTATACTTTTTCCCAACCCTGTATAAAAAACACCCTCGTATATCGGTAAAGTTCATTGAATACCATTCAAGACCCGAAAACCAACAAAAAAGAATGGGCAAATCCAATCGACTTTGTGGGCAGTATGCATAACCTTGGTGGAATAGTGCTTGGCGGACGCAATTCGCAAGTAGGCTTAGGTCGAGTATTTCGGGGGGCCACGGGGAGAAAAGCACGTTGGCCTGAGAGGAAAGAGGGGCCAAGAAGTTCATGGACCCCAAACTGCAATTCGGCTGTCTGCTAGGAACGCATGGCTGCACTTTCGCCGGACTATGCAACTCTTTGCCTGCCCCCCTTCCCCTTGCCAATCTTCGCCCGGGCCAGCCTCTTCCTGCCCAATTGCTGCACCGAATCATGGTAGGCTCTGGTTCAGTGGCGCAGGAGACCCGAGCAGTTATTACTTAAATTACTAGTGCACTTAAATTGATGACGATCATTAACATAACGTAACTTGAGATTGCTATACGACTAATGGAATATTGCGCAGTGGTTTCGTTAATAATTTTGCCGTTGGCACTGCAAATGCTGAGGAGAAATTATGAATAATAGATTAATGAGTATTTCGAAGCCGGAGTACACTGGTTGTTCGTATCTGTTGTTTTAGGAGACCACCAAAAATAACTTGATATGTTTATACCAAACGATAAAGCCTGTTCACAGTATAAGCAAAGGTATATGTTAATGGAGCACCATACATTTTTACGTTTGATACAAGAACGTAAAGGTAATAACTCAGTGTAGACCTCGGTCTCCCTTTATAAGTGTAGTGGTTGAATTTCAAAATTTTTCTGAAGAATAAGCTGAAATATTCATATCAAAATGCCTATTTTCATTAGAATGACATTTTGCCACTAATTATATTCACATGCATACCTTTCCTTGACATTTACTCAATATTTGGAAAAAGTTACTCCACAACCAGAAATATTTACCCAATCAGGTCTGGCTCTCCAAGTGCTGATCTTTGCAAATGAGTTAATCAGATATTTTGCTCTAACTATCGAATTTATTCTCAGAATAATGATAAGAACTGGTAACAAACTTATGTATGTTGTCCATGGCCTATAATGCTAGGGAACTGCGATTCAGTTCGACAAGAGAAATGTAGTTAAGATATTGATACATAAAGAACTCTCAGGGTTTTATCCTACATCACTGTCATTGGACTTTCTGCTTCGAAAAACATAAAGAAAAACAACCCTCTTTTGACAGATTTTTTTTCCAAATGATATCTATTGCCTTTGATAAACTTATTTGGGAGTCATTTATTTGAAGCATCTTCTTGCTCAATTGCTGCACCGAATCAAGTAGACTCTGGTTCAGTGGCGCAGGAGACCCAGCAGTTATTACTTAAATCACTAGTGCACTTAAATTGATGACGATCATTAACATAACGTAACTTGAGATTGCTACGACTAATGGAATATTGCGCAGTGGTTTCGTTAATAATTTTGCCGTTGGCACTGCAAATGCTAAGGAAAAATTATGAATAATAGATTAATGAGTATTTCGAAGACGGAGTACACTGGTTGTTCGTGTCTGTAGGTTTTGGGGACCACCAAAAGTATCCTGATGTTTTTGTACCAAATATTATAACGTGGTGTTTCATAGTATAAGCAGGGGAATATGTTAACGAGGCACCATTCATTTTTACGTTTGTTGCAAGAACGTAGAGAAAAAACTCGTGTAGACCTCGGTCTCCCCGTATAAGTGTAGTGGTTGGTTGCCAAGATTCTTGTGAAAAATAAGTTGTAACATCCATATCAAAATTCTCATTTCTTTTGTGCCACTAATGACATTAACATTCATTTCATACTTTTCCTTGAAATTCACTCCATATCCCACTCCAGAAAAAGCTACTCTACAACCAGAAATGTTTATCAAATCAGAACTGGCTCTCCAAGTGAAGCAGGTAACTAGTTATTTTGCTCTAAATATCAAATTTATTTTCAGAATAATGTTAAAAACTGGTGACAAACTTATGTCTGATGTCCATGGCCTATAGTGCTAGAGAACTGCGACTCAGGTCGAGAAAAGAAATGTAGTTTAGATGTTAATACATAAAGAACTCTCAGAGATTTATCCTACATCACTGTCATTGGACTTTCTGCTTCGAAAAACATAAAGAAAATCAACCCTCTTTTGACAGATTTTTTTTTCAAAAGATATCTATTGCCTTTGATAAACTTATTTGGGAGTCATTTATTTGAAGCATCTTCCTGCTCAATTGCTGCACCGAATCAAGTAGGCTCTGGTTCAGTGGCGCAGGAGACCCGAGCAGTTATTACTTAAATTACTAGTGCACTTAAATTGATGACGATCATTAACATAACGTAACTTGAGATTGCTATACGACTAATGGAATATTGCGCAGTGGTTTCTTTAATAATTTTGCCGTTGGCACTGCAAATGCTGAGGAGAAATGATGAATAATAGATTAATGAGTATTTCGAAGACGGAGTACACTGGTTGTTCGTATCTGTATGTTTTGGGGACCTCCAAAAATATCGTGATATTTTTATACCAAACGATATAGCTTGTTCTTTCACAGTATAAGCAAAGGAATATGTTAATGAAGCACCATACATTTTTATGTTTGATACAAAAACGTAGAGAAGATAGCAATAAGTGGATGCAAAGATTTGTTTGAAGAATATGCTGAAATATTAATTTCAAATTTTTATTGGAATGCTATTTGTACCACTAACTACATTCACATTCATACTTTCCCTTCTGATTCATTCAATATTTGAACAAGCTACACCACAACCAGAAATGTTCATCAATGGCTCTCGAAGTGATGATTTTTCGGAATCAGTCGATCAGATATTCTGTTCTAAATATCAAATTTATTTTCAAAATGATGATAAAGACTGGTGAGAAACGTATTTCTGATGTCCATGGTCTGATTCTAGATAACCGCGAGAAGAGAAATGTAGTTTAAATATAAGGAACTCTCAGGGATTTATTCTTCATCACTCTCATTAGACTTTCTCCTTCGAAAAACAAAAAGGAAAACAACCCTTTCTCGGTAGTTTTTTTTTCAAAAATGATATTTCTCTTGATAAATTCATTCGAGGGGCATTTATCTGATGCATCTTCCTGCCTAATTGCTATATACCGAATCATGTAGGCTCTGGTTCAGTAGCGCAGGAGACTCGAGCAGTTATTACTTAAATAACTACATTTTTCAGTTGTAAACTTGCATTTCAGAATATTAATATGTAAATCAGAAAACAAAAATTTAAATTCAAAATAGTTAATTTAATTTCAGAAGAACGCAACTGAAAATCAGATTAAGAAGTTGGAATTTAAAAACAATTGAATTTCAGAAAAGGGAAATTGTAATTCAGAACTTATCAATTCGATATCAAAAAATGTAATACAAAAGTAGTAAGCAGGGGACAAATCTACGAATCCTTTTTCTGAATTACAATTTTTTTTCTGGATTACAAGTTCCTATTTCTGAATTACATATTACTGTTCTGAAATTCAAATTTCTATTTCTAAATATAGTGTGGTCATTCTGAAATTCAAATTCCTCATTCTGAATTTCAATTCACTATTTTGAATTACTATTTGCATCTTCTGAAATGCAATTTGCTTCTCTGAATTACAGTTAGCATCTTCTGAAATTCAATTAGCTTACATATTTACTTTCGCATACCCTGGTAGTCATATGTGTAGGTTTTCGAGACCACTAAAAATATCTTGATAATAAATACCAAACAGTATAGCATGGTTTTTCACAGTATAAGCAGGGAACTATGTTAACGGGGCACCATACATTTTTACATTTGGTACAAGACCGTAATGAAAATAACATAATACAGAACCTCGGCCTCTGCGTAAAAGTGTAGTTATCGATTGAAATATATTTTGGGAGGATTCTGCATTTCCTAGAAACTCTATAGGTTTTCACTCCCAGTCTCTGAAACATAAATAATTAAAAAATGTTTGATTAAGGTGAAGTGCTCCTGCGAAAATCTTTGCACTTATTTGTCAGGAGCAAATTGGTCTTGAAAAAAAAAGTTGTTGCCTAACAGTAAAACTGAAAAAAGAAACAAATTAAAAGGATATTGTAACGTTTCGGTGGCTAAATCAGACACCTTCTTCAGACAAACTCTAAAAATCTTCAGAATTGTGTGAGTATTTTTATTTTTTTTTTTAATTATTCATGTTTCAGAGACTGGGAGTGAAAACCTATAAAGTTTCTAAGAAATAAAAGTGTAGTGTTTGGATGCTAAGATTTGTTTAAAGAATGAACTGAAATATTCATATTAAAATGCTCATTTCCAATGAAAAATATATTTGCCACTAAATGTTTCCAACTGGTCTGAAATTTTTTCCACCTGCTTCGGAAAACTACCAACTGCTTTGCAAGATTGCCAACTTTGATCAACATTAGGCCGGTCCCTGTATTAACTCCATTGAACATTTTCAAGCTGTTTTGAAATTTTATCAACTATTTTGACAGTTTTTCAAACTGTTTCGAGAATTTTCCAACTCAATATTGGGCACGCCCTTTGACGAACTCCATAGACATTCGACCAACTGTTTCCATAATTTTTCCAACTGCTCCGAAGTTTAGTAAACTGCTGTATCAACTCCATTGAAAATTTTCCAACTCTTTCAAAATTTTTCCAACTTCATTGACAATTTTACAACTGTTTCGAAAATTTACCAATTGCTATATCCCCCCCTTGGGCCAGTCCCTGGTGGGTTCTGAGAATAACAACGTATTGAGGAAGAATATTGGTTTCTTTGCGATCAAACTAACCCTTCCATTTGCTCATGAATTCGCGAAAAAAGTAGGTACGGAAACTGAATTGCAACTGGTGAAGACTAGTGAATACTTGTTATTTATTGAACATCCGTCAAAAAACCCTAATGGATACTCGATTCCTGGTAACTACTATGTTCGAAATACTCGAAATAGACCAAAAAGAATAAAATTTCTGTCATGCAGTTTAGTCCAATTTAAGGATTATTATCGAGTTGGTTGCAACAATTTAAATGCAATTTAGGCATAACTGTTATCTACGCCTCTGAGAGCGTGTGAAGAGAGAGGTTGATTTCACGTTTTGGTCCCTTGTCTCCCCATGTCTATCAGTTTGCGAATTGCGTTACCCACCCCACCTTTCTTCAATAACCAAAGGACACATGTTGTACAGACCAGATTAATTTACTAGAGGATACCTTCACACGCACCTACACCAACACAGGCTCGAGATTTCGCAACAACGAGTATAGCAACTGCTGAAGATTTTGGTGGAATTTTAATGTCTATAACGAACAGGTTTTCATTTCGTAATTTATTGCTTTTGATGTTGAATGTATTCATTTCGGGGGCTTTCACGTGTTCATTGATGAACGATAATGAAGTATGGCTTTTGCAAAAACAAATTTATGCCTGGTTTTTTGGAATTTGTGTTGAGTTTTAGCATTGAAAAGGCATTTGAATCATAGAGTACAGCAAGTTTTCTTGAACATAGAAAGATGCGCCCAAGTCTGTCTGTCCAGACAGTACAAGGGAGCCAGAATTTGTATTGCCTCTGATAGTCAGATGGCACTGAGGCAGCTTATGGCCGTTGATTGTAGATCAAGGACCATTTGGAGCTGCAAACAGTCCCTCAAAACACTGGCGAAGTACAGCAAGCTAGTTTTAACTTGGGTACCTGCCCACCAGAACATTGAGGGAAATGAAAAAGCTGATGCCCTTGCAAAAAGAGGAGCAAACACACCCTTCACCGGACCCGTGCCCTCCTGTTGGGTATCACCTACACTGATTAGGGCAGAGGTAGGCGTTTGGGAAAAAAGGGAGAAACACTCTTACTGGATAAATACATCCGGTCAAAGACAAGCAAAGAGACTAATCGAACCTTCCAAAGAGAAGGCTCAACAAGCTCTATCGTTGTCAAAAATGAGTTAAGGCTGCTAATCGGCCTTCTCACAGGGCATTGTCCCGTGAGATATCACCTACACAAGATCGGTAAAGAAAACTCCGACATTTGTAGGTTATGTGAATCGGCCACTGAAACCAGGGGGGTGAAACGGCTAGTGCTAAGTTGGAAACACGACCACTCAGACATACGTCCTCCCACCCGGCCCTGTCATGGCGGCCGTAGCGACATTGACAGCGATTATAGACAAGCGTATGTCTTAGATAAGTGGGGTGGCTGACAGATTTGACATTTTGACAATTTAGCAGAGATTCATGTGCAGCCATTTTCATTGTTTGAGTTCGAGAAATGATTGAAATTTGAAATGAATGTTTTATTGCAAATAGCGAAAGTGATTAATGATTTTGGGTAAAATAAAGTGTTGTGATTCAAGTTATTATTTATGTTCTGCAGGGATCTTGTAAGATAAGATGCATTTTCTTTCCAGCAGGTATGTTTTTCTTTGTTTTCAGAATCAAGTTGAAAATCTTTTTTTGCAATATACAGAGATTTGTCTGCAATATATATTCGTTTTATTCAAATATTTAACTGATAATTCTGAAATTAATTTTGTGAAAACAACAATTGGCAAGTAATCTACTCTGAAAAGATAGATTAAAAAATAATGAACTAATATACTTATATATTTAACTTTTCATATTGTGAAACTTAATAATTGAATGATACTTTTTGCTCTTTCCAGTAAGAAGTGTTACTGCCTGCCCCGATCCAGGTTTTGAATGTTCCGACTGCAGATCTTTCTTACCCTCCTCAGTTGAAGCAGTGTTATTGTGAAGTGAAAATAGTGATCATAATAGGTAACTGTGGAATAATGGACAATTCAAATATCCTTATCTATAATTTTCTGTTTCATTGAACCCCGTAGGTTTTTAAAAAATCAAATTGATTTCATTTTATTTGGAAAACTATGATCCGAATCGTAAGAATTCACATTTGCTGCAATTATCAATCGCTCACAGTGTTATTGTGAAGTGAAACTAGTTAACTTATGTGAACAATAATGACCGTTTAACTTTTTCGAATATCTTTTACACTCTCATTCAAGATAATTTTATCATTTTGTTGAAAATCAAATCACTGAAATTGTAAGACCACTCACTATGTGTGGGTGGTTACAAGAATTCGGTCTTTTTTAATCATGCATGGTCTTTGGTTTGTTAAGAAGCAAGTAAATTTGATTTCTTTTAAAAATAACATCTAAATTATAGTCACGTTTGGTGAGTCATTTACCATTGACCATCATTATATTATGTATTTTTTAATTAATAGAATGTTTGAATATTTAATAATTGGAAACTGTAAAAATAATATAAATAAAGTTATTATTATTAAAAACTGTATTAGTTTCAATAAATATTTTTCCTGTTCCGAATTTTTTAAAAAGAGATGATGTTGTTTCTCTCTCTCTCTCTCTCTCTCTCTCTCTCATTTTCGAGGAATGCTGAACACAGAATATCATTAAATAACCAATCAACCACAAAATAGTAGTTGACAAGCTTCGAAATCCGGACAGCGGACACCCCCTAGAAATGGAATCGTCTCCACCCGGCTCCAATATGGCGGCTATATTGGAGTTTCTGTGGTTTAAATGTCATCCGTGTTGCCAGGATTTAGTAGGCAGGTATCACTTCTTATATTGTATGTTCTGTGACTGAAACCACCGAGCACATACTATGCCAATGCACTGCGCTGGCGCAAACCAGACTTACTCTACTAGGTGGCGCGTTATTAACGCCAGCCGACATAAAAGCGAAGTCTCCTAAGGAAGTAACCAGCTTTGCTAAGGAGGTTAGATTCCTGGGAAAAACGTAGTTTTAGCATGGTAACGCACAAAAGACCTTATTGGTCGCAGTGCAGAAGGGTAATCAACGTGCCGATCGACCACTATCTAATCTAATCTAATCTAATCTAAGTTTTCTTGAATGGGCAACTAAGTGAGGGGACGGGTAGGAGCAAATTTTTTTGGGGCAGGGGACAAAGTTTCGAAAATTTGCCAACTGTGCATTGATGGTTTGGAAAACCGATAGAGGAAGTGGGTGATATTTTGGTCTGCGATCAACACTCTCTTCGTCTTCAGGATTTTGAAAAAATATTATGGTTCTTTCGATACGCAAAAAAAGTGAAAAGACTTTTGACACATATATGATGATAACAACAGAAAAAGATATTAACTAATAATATCATCGACATAAAAAATTATCATAGTAAGTTTTTAAATTACCTAATAGAAGTTTAGAGATGTGTTCTGCAAACAATTTCTTTTTTCAAAAATCGTAAAAATTATTCAGTTTCATGGAATTTAACAGACCTGAGTACCTCATGAATCCGTTTTATAATTTTGAATTTCATATCGACAGGATAAGCAGTTATGTGTGTTTAATTCAACATTCCAAATCTTAAGCTGATGTTCGACTTTTGAAGTTGTTTTTTTGAAAGATATGTCGAAAAGGCTTTGAAATATTGAATTTCTGAATAATTTTTTCATCCATCTCTGTAAAAACAAATACTTTTTAAGTATTGAAATATTTTTCTAAATGTATCCCCATATAATACGAACTCAAGACCCAATGAGTCAAAAATTAATCATCGATACATGTCTAAGGTGTATATCCTACTTATTAATAAATACCACCCCATTGTTTCTTTGATCAAAAATAATTTTACCCCATATACGATATTCTATTGATCTTATGAGGTTTTAAATTTGAATATTTTTCATCGCGCGAACTGGTATCGAGTAAATTGTAACCCGAGGCCACAATAAGAACATCTCGAACATCCAATATCTAATTTAGAATACAGTAAATCAAAAATCGATATCTTTATACGGGAACTTTCGTGTTTGATTGAATTTTCTGGTTATTTTGTTAGAGAGGGAAATCGTAGTTTGCTAATGTTGAAGGAAATTGCTTAGAAATAAATTTCGACTCGACATCGCATGCCTGATTGGGAAGTTAAAGAGGGTCTGGTTTTCCCCTAGATGTTGTTCCGGATCCAATCTTCGAAAGAAATATCCGGACTGTCTAGTTCAGGTTAAGTTTCAAGGTAGGAGGAATTGATAACAACGCGGAATTTGAATAGGGGAGATGGTGATTAGCGATCATGTAAGACATCGTATTAATGACACAGCGACAAAATGAAAATCTGTTTATTGACAGATTCGATCTGTCAATTTAGTAGGCTGCATGGAAAAATAATAAGAGATCTAATAGAAGCGAAATACCAAAACCAAGAAGAGGAGGAACAATGTGGCTTACGAGCTGGTAAATCCTGTACCGATAATGTCTTCTGTCTAAAACAAATTATTGAGAAAAGGTAACAAAGAAATAGGGCAATGCATCAGATGATTGATTTACAAAAAGCATATGATAGCATTCCTCTCATGAAACTATGGGAAGTACTTCAAGAGACTACTATAAAGTTCTTTTTGCGAATGATAAAAAAGACCTAGAATATATGGCGAGAAAGCCTTAAAAAGAGTATGGCAGATGGGGTCTTCAGATGAATATATCTAAAACACAACACTTGTGCCTTGGAGAAGAAACCACTGAACACTAGAAAATAATAAAACCATAAAGAAATAAGAAAGCAACAAATACTTGGGTGAGTTCAATACAGAAGGAACAGATGACACCGAAATCAAATCACGAATAAATAAGACCAAAACAATAATAAATTCGCTAAATGTTATTCTTTGTAGCACAGAGAAAGGAAAAAAAGATAGATAAGAATATATGATACACTAACAAAAAGTACCCTAGTATACGGATCTGAAACTTGGCGATTGAAAGAACAACTCAGGAGGAGGATAGGAGCTACAGAAATGGATGACGACGAGCATCAAGAACTTCGAGAAAGAATAGGGTACCGAAGTTGACAAGAAGGGAAAATATGAAAATAAAAGAGAGTCGCAAAATACATAGATAGGAAGCAGCTGGTATGGTATGGACATGTGCAAAGAAAGGCAGAGAATAGATTACCAAAGAAAGTGATGAGATGGAAGACCAATAAGGACATGGATTAGTGGAATAAGAAAATCAATGGGTGAACGAGGACTGCATCAATAAAAGGCATTGGCAATTGGAAATCGGACAACGACTAGGCTGTTTTAACCCGAATATATAGATAATCTGTCAATTTACACTTTTATCGACCAACTGCACTACACCTTTTCCAATTGTAATTCAAAAAACGTAAAATGTAATTCAGAATAGCAAATTGAATTTCAGAAGATGGAAATTGTAATTCAGAATAGTAAATTGATATTCAGAAAGGGTGATTTGAATTTCAGAATAGTGATGTGTAATTCAGAAAGCGTAATTTGAATTTCAGAATAGTGATATGTAATTCAGAAAGGGTAATTTGAATTTCAGAAAATATAAATTGTAATTCAGAATTGGTGATTTGACATTCAGAAATGGGAAATTGTAATTCATAAAAAGGAAATTGTAATTCAGAAATGGTTGCATGTACTCGAAATATAATGAACATGAATATGTACCTATTTATATCTATGTTATATAGTAAACATATATGTACACATTTTCTGAAATTCAATTTATAACTTCTGAATTACAATTTTCCTTTTCTGAGATTGAATTTGCCATTTCTGAATTTCAAATCACTATTCTGAATTACAACTTTGTTTTTCTGAAATACAACTTCCTAATCTGAATTTCAATTTCTCTTTTCTGAAATTGAATTAACTATTCTGAAATATAATACAATTTCTGTTTTCTGAATTACATATTCCTATTCTGAAATACATGTTCCCTTTTCTGAAATTGAACTTTGATTTTCTGAATTACAACTGTAAAAGGTGTAGTCCTGAAACCTTGTTCTATATTTAGTGCCTTATTAGTGCCTATTAGTAGCTTATCATACTTTTATTGTGCCATTGTAGTTATTGAGAAACTGACAAATGACAATTCAAGTTTTGGTGCAGACTTCATTCAGATTTATATGGAATTATTATACCAATATTTACTCATCACTGGTATTCCTAATGAAAGATTTTTAATGATTTCATCTTTTGACAAACGTATATATCGAGTTTTTTTTTTGATTGACGACACAGTTTTATGTCTACTTCGGGATGTTATAAGGGGTATTCCATGTGAATATGTATGTGTTTCTAAGTATATCACCCCTATTTTATATCTTATGTTTGTCTATTGTGGTTTATGTTCTGCATTGTATTATATCGTGAAAGATTTTACGGTACTATGATACGCTCAATGTTCACACTGTCGTTTCTGTTTCCAGCCTTGAAAAAGACCAGAAATAAAGGTCGAAACGTCGGCATCTCATTAAGGAATTTTATTTCCCCAGTCCTCTTGGCCACTACATATTTGAATACCAATATTTACTGCCTAATTGGTGCTTCTTGGTACTTTTTGAACCGATGAAAAGAAATATAATACCAGAGATTAATTACTTTGTTGTTTCGAAAGCACAATTCAAATATGAGTTTCAGAAGGAGAGGATCTGCCTTTCTCGTAAGCTGAGACAGAGAGAAAAGAGAAAATATTGTGGATGTCAACTTTCAGATCTGTCAGTTGCCAGATTCTGTTTAGGTAATAATATAATTTCGATTATGCTGAGATTTATATATTTGGTGTCAATCTCAAATCCGATATAAAATTTTGAGGAAAATTTTGGATACTTTTTTTGATTGGTACTTCTTAAAAAATTGTGGTGGTCAGTCTACATTTTCTTTTATTTATGTCTTACGGTACTGAAAACAGCTTTATTTTTGCTGTGGATAAATGTGATTCTCCTTCTCAAAAGAAGTCTAAAAATGTGTGCTTCTTTAAAATGAACCATCATGTTCGACATAGTTAATTTCTTCACACTTTTGCGAAACAGCTTTCACACCTAAAATACATAAGTTGAAACCAACTAATGCGAAATGCAAACTTTGCATTGTACAAAGTTGATGTGGTATCCCTTGCAAAAATCGGATAAACAAGTGACTCAATCCCGAGGATATAATCTAAACACAGACTGCATATTTAGAAGCTGCACGGCCATGTTTGTAGAACCAATATTTAAAATTCTCAATAACGTAGACGAAATCTGGTGACGTTGCTCTCATGGGATGAACGAACTTGACAGCAATAACTCCCACACTAAAAAGCAGTTTTGGTACCTGAATGCATTATCAGCACATAGATTTTGAATGAGTCTGGACGTTGTTCATTTGCATTTGTATCATTTCGGATACTTTGTTGGGATGTCTTAGATAAGTAAATCGACAAATAGAGAATCAGAGGAATGACTTCGTGTCGTGTGGTTTAAGTAAGATGTGAAATTTTCTCTTAGTTTTCTCTACGTCGAAAACAATGAGGGTTATCCATACTAATATTATAAATGCGAAAGTAACTCTGTCTGTCTGTCTGTCTGTCTGTTACTCTTTCACGCCAAAACGGCTGAACGGATTTTGATGAAATTTGGTATGGTGATAGATGATAACCTAGAAATGGTCATAGGCTATGAATAATCACGCCATCATTCTTAGGGGGTAGGTAGTAGGCAGATAACTAAATTGAGTTAATGATTTTTAGTCGTTTTTGTTGGGACTTTTGCTCTTTCACGTCTAAACGGCTGAACAGATTTTGATGAAATTTAGTAAGGTAATAGATGGTTACCTAAAAACGGATATAAGATCAAAATGATCACGTCATCGTACTCAATGGGTAGGAAGTAGGCAGAAACTGAATTGAGTTAGTGATTTTTTTTATGGTTTTTGCTGGGAGGGGCTCTATCATGCCTAAACGGCTGAACGGATTTTGATGAAATTTAGTTAGGGGATAGATAGTAACCTAGAAAAGGATATGGGCTATTAATATTCATGCTATCGTACTTAAGGCGTAGGCGGTAGGCAGAAAACTAATTAAGTTAGTGATTTTTAATCGTTTGTTTTAAAAGTTTACCTCATTCACGCCTTAACGTCTGAACGGATTTTTATAAGACTTGGTTAATATAAAGATAGAATCCTAGACACAGACACAGGCTACTTTTTACGGCGGGAAAATACCTCATTTCCGCGAAAATCTAACGTGATCGTGTCAAGAAGCGCATGACGTCATAGTTACTGAATTGATTTTGATGTTTTTTTCAACTGAGTGTTACTAAGACTTCAAGTTAGTATTTGATCACTTTTCTAACTTAGAGGGTCGCTAGGCGCCATAATTAAGGGAATTTATGATAAATTTTTGATGCAATTGTCTTTATTTAACAGTTTTACTTGGATCGAAACTTTGCGACATTCCATCACACTACTTAACTTATAGGGTAGGAAGGTACCAAAATTCAGACTACTATTTACTTCTGGAAAATATCTCATTCCCACAGGAACACTGACGAAGTCTCGGGTAAAAGCTAGTGAATTCATAAATTTGCGCCTTCATCTTACTATTCATAGATATACTTGTACAGGGTGTTTCAAAAATGGTGATCCCCTCTCTAGGATAGAAAGAAAACCGAAAAATGATTGGGTTTTGTTCAGTAAAAAAATTTCGTAGAGCCATCCGTATTCAAGATTACCAATTAGTATTAAACATAACTTTTTAAATATTAGATTTATTGATCAAAATTTGAAGTGAACTTAAACATCATTCAATTTTACACCAAAAAGGTACTCTTGTCTATCTCCTCTTGTTCAAAAGTTGTAGTGCTAAAACATCGAAATATGCCCACCCTGTACATAAGGTCATGAAATGGAAAATTTCCCAACCTGTTTGCCATCGATATAAAGAACCTAAAGCAAGGCAGCATGGTCTCTATTCATTTAAATTATGCGAATGGAACAGGAGCAAGGTACAAGCAAGATCAGGGGATCAACCTAGCAACTAAAAAATATTGATTTCTTCCGCGTGTTCGTATGTATGTTTATTCATTCTCCCCCTAACCACCATTGCCACGTGGTGCGTTATTAGAGATTTTAATGTTTAGGCCTGCCTACACGCTAGAAGGACCTCATCAAACACGGGAACATTTTCTATGTATTATTTTTTCCAGGTTACTGCCCATTCTACACTTCTAGATGGGGAACGAACTCAGGCTCTTGATGGATTCTGGGATAATTGCCTCTTGGAGTCCCTATTACCGCATTTTTTAGATGAGGATCAAAATATAACTACAGTTCCCTACACATTATTGGGCATGGGAGTTGGCTGGGAAGGATTTAGTAAGAATCTATGGAATCAAGTTGGTAAAAAATCATAGACTACAGGCCCGTGTTGAAAAAATTATGGGTCATTTGAACCACCAGGTGACCTATCTCGAACGATATAAGAGCATAAAATAATAAGATTCAGCACCATGCCGTCACTTGTAAACTGTCCAACTGAGTGCAGGTGAGAATTCGAAAGTACAGGTAGAGTGGGTACATTTTGGTCACATATTTTTGTACGGCATTCTTACCATCGATAGATCCGTGAAAAATAATAAGAAAACGCGTAACGCCGTAAAAAAAGTGGAGCCACAAAGTCGAAATTTTTTTAATTTTCCGACAATTACCAGAGTAAATTTGGTCATTTTATTTTGTACAGCATCTGTGTCATACTATTTCAATACTGCTTCTAATCCATTATTCCGCAACGCTGTACAAAAATCATGCGACAAGGGGAAAAAAATCTAGGGTTGCAATCCCCCCTCTTTCCGTAGTCCAGGGGTTGATTTGACACAACATGAAATAAATTTATTTTGAAAGTATTTTATGCAGAGATAATATTTTTTCATATGCCGTACATTTTCGTTGGTTGTACTAATTTTCATAGTCTTTTCGTGATTCTAGGTTTCTAGTTAGAAACTATGTTGAATATGGGTGTATTCTATCTATTTATACCAAAATATAGACATATTGTCACTGATAATTCCAAAATGCAACATATTTTTGAGAAGTATTCATGACACTGAAGTTTGAAGTACAAAATCATGCTACAAGGGGTCTGCTAACTTCAGTGTCATGAATACTTCTAAAAATATGTTGTATTTTGGAATTATCAGTGACAATATGTTTATATTTTGGTATAAATAGATAGAATACAAACCCATATTCAACATAGTTTCTAACTAGGAACCTAGAATCACGAAAAGACTATGAAAATTAGTACAAATAAATGGATTTTTTCTTTTTTTTTCCCTTTTGAACCAACGAAAATGTACGGCATATGAAAAATATTATCTCTGCATAAAATACTTTCAAAATAAATTTATTTCATGTTGTGTCAAATCACCCTCTGGACTACGGAAAGAGAGTGAATTGCAACCCTAAATTTTTTCCCCTTGTCGCATGATTTTTGTACGGCGTTGCGGAATAATGGATTAGAAACAGTATTGAAATAGTATGACACAGATGCCGTACAAAATCAAATGACCAAATTTACCCTGGTAATTGTCGGAAAATTAAAAAAAAATTCGACTATGTGGCTCCACATTTTTTTACGGCGCTACGCGTTTTCTTATTATTTTTCACGAATCTATCGATGGTAGGAATGCCGTACAAAAATATGTGACCAAAATTTACCCACTCTACCTGTACCTTCGAATTCTCAACTTCACTCAGTTGAACAGCTTACAAGTGACGGCATAGTGCTGAATCTTATTATTTTATGATCTTATATCGTTCGAGATAGGTCACCTGGTGGTTCAAATGACCCATAGTTTTTTCAACACGGGCCTGTAGTCTATCAGGGTCTTCATTAGTTTACTAATAGAATAGTTTAGATTTTCAGGAAACAATGTGCCAAAGTTTTTACCATATGTCTAACGAAATAAGCGATACGCTATCTGGTGATGATCAAAGTAACCTTTAATGTTGACATGATTCTTTCATTTTGCATTGTGTTGTCGTTATTTATGTGAAGTGAATACTTTACATTATTAATAATTTCTATGTGCTATTGGTCAGTTTCTCAGTGTTCTTCCTGAGAAATAAAGAATTCCAAAAAATATACATTTCCATGCTTTTCCTCAACCTAGGGATAAATTTCGTGTTTGGGTAAAAGGAAAATCGAGGAGTAAAGTGACAAAGTTTGATAGATTGACGAAAAGCCTGGCAACAAAAACTTAAAATCGGTAAACCAGTCACAGGAAATAAAAAAGTTTGCTTGCATTTTGTAGATGACGATTATTTTGATCGAGGTAAGTACGGATTACACAAAACTTGTAGGTAGGATTAGATTCATGGGGTTAATCGTTTACAGATCCTAGTTCATAAAAAGAGGTACCTAGTTTTTGGAAAATACGGCTGTGCCTACTAGAAATCTTTCGGTTGGGTTTATTACCAAAAACAAAGAAAAACTCACTGAAGAATGCTCTCGTGAAAAGAAAAAGTAGGTTCTGTTTGTATGCAATAAAATGAAGTTAAAACAACTGTTCAACAAACGAAATTGTTTTCCCTAATTTCCTCAACAGACTTATAACCTAATTCATCTTTCACTATGGCTGAAGAGAATTGAAACAATTGATGACACCCACGATCTTCACAGAAAATAAAAATATAATATACACAGTAATACACTCGTTCACTATAGATTTCTGAAATTTTGATATATTGATGAAAAATCCAAATTTTAATGAAGCAGATATACACATAAACAATACAACCAAATCCTTCCATCAAAATAATACATCGCACCTGTCCTTTTATCATTTTTTTCTTAATTATTCCAAAACTAATAGCTGAAGAGGAAAAAAGGATTACTCTGAGTGTCAGTTGCAGGAACGTCCATTAAAATTTAAAGGTCCATTAAACTCTTAATCCTCCATTATTACAAGGAACTAATGGAGGATTAAGGGTTCAATGGACCTTTAAATTTTAATGGACGTTCCTGCAACTGAGCATATATCAAATTCTTTTTGACAAACAGAGTGTAAAACAATAAAGTCTTAGAATGTCATACGGTTCATAATATTGAAAAATATCCTTTCATACTTCTTTGAGAGTGCATGAAAATAAAAAAAAATAAAAAATCAATTATAGTCACAGCCACATAAAAGATTTCGTGAAGGGACGGCTGAATAAATAGATAAATTCGAACTCTTAAAATTTGTTTTATTTGATTTTGGTTCATTTTAATCAAACACTATGTTCAGTTTCGAATATTCATCAATAAGGTTTGAAAATTTCTTGTTATCGCTATTAAATTATCTATAAGGACATTTGGTTCTGAAAAAAATGTGTCACAATATTGCATTGACTAATTCAAGGAACACAGAAATAATAGAACTAGCATGAAGACATGGGAAAGATGACACTATTAATTAATGGGAAAATAAAATTAATTATGGGCAATGGACTCAACTGAATCTCAGAGTATGAGGTAAACTTTCTTGTTACTCTGAGATCTGAATAATAATATGTACAATTTAGCTTTACTAGCAAATTCTATTGTGATTGAATTCCACAATAATTAATTGAATTTTTCTTCTGATGAATAAGTTGGAAAATTAAGTGAAAACACTTTTCTTCCTGTGTAATCATTAGATTATTCCGATCTATTTTGGATGCACTCTTCAAATAATCAACAGATTTTTTTACCTAACAAGATTTTTTTACCTACTTGTTTCAGTTCAGCTACCGTAGTTGTAATAATCCTTGAAACATTGTATGAAATAGTTAGTAAGGGGTTGAACGAATAATTTTTCCCATTAATAATCAGTGTCCGTCAAGAAAACACCAACTCAATAAATTTTAAATAAAGTTATATTCTACTAGCTACCCGCCCCGGCTTCGCACGGTAATTCGATCCAAGTAAAACTGTTAAATAAAGACAGTTGCATCAACATTTTATCATAAATTCCCTAAATTATGACGCCTACCAACCCTCTAAGTTAGAAAAGTGATCAAATACTAACTTGAAGTCTTAGTAACACTCAGTTAAAAAAAAACATCAAAATGATTTCAGTAGCTATGGCGTCATGCGCTTCTTGACACGATCACGCTAGATTTCCGCGGGAATGAGGCATTTTCCTGCCGTAAAAAGTAGCCTGTGTCCGTGCCTAGGATCGTATCTTTATATTAACCAAGTCTTATAAAAATCCGTTCAGACGTTAAGGCGTGAATGAGGTAAACTTTTAAAACAAACGATTAAAAATCACTATCTTAATTAGTTTTCTGCCTACTGCATACGCCTTAAGTACGATAGCATAAATATTAATAGCCCATATCCTTTTCTAGGTTACTATCACCTAACTAAATTTCATCAAAATCCGTTCAGCCGTTTAAGCCTGATAGAGCAAAACAACCAGCAAAAACCATAAAAAAAATCACTAACTCAATTCAGTTTTCTGCCTACTTCCTACCCCCTAAGTACGATGACGTGATCATTTTGATCTTATATCCGTTTTTAGATAACCATCTGTTACCTTACTAAATTTCATTAAAATCTGTTCAGCCGTTTAGAAGTGAAAGAGCATAAGTCCCAACCAAAAACGACAAAAATCACTAACTGAATTTAATTATCTGCCTACTGCCTACCTCCTAAGAACGATGGCTGATTATTTATAGCCTATGACCATTTCTAGGTTATCATCTATCACCATACCAAATTTCATCAAAATCCGTTCAGCCGTTAGGCGTGAAGGAGTAACATACAGACAAACAGACAGAGTTACTTTCGCATTTATAATATTAGTATGGATATCTATGATTTAATCAATATAAAATTTATTTTTGCGTTTTTAAGAGCAGAAACAATGCCGCTCCTAGATTTTCACGGCTTGATTCGATGTCAATCATTTATGTATAGACCATAGAACGATTAATTTCCCACTTTGATCAAGCATCACGCTGCTGACTTCCAGTTAGTGCTATTTTCGACCATAATTTATTTTCAATCAGACCACGTATCCACGGGAATCTGTGGGAAGCTCTTTTCAAGTGACAAGTCCAGAGAAACAATATCCAATCCACCTATAGAAAGCCAGGGCGGGAAAGGGAAAGATCGCAAAGTATCAGAATGAGTCGGACGATGGAATTTTCGTCGAAAAAATAATACATCGAACCGGTCCTTTTATTCGCTGGGGGCATTTGAATGGACTTTTCAGAGAACGTTGGACGCGTTAAGCGAACCCCTTCCTGGCATTAAATTCGCGAAAGGGGTTCCTTTCCTTCTAACACAAAACAGCTTTGTCTATTAGAGACAGGATTGAAATACCACCATCAGGTCCGGTGGCTGCTGCTCGGAGACCGACTCTATTCAAATCGTTTTGTGGGGGATTTTTGCGAACCGGAATAAACGTACCATGAGATCAGCCTGTTCTTTTCTGACGATTCGATCGTTCTTTTGGGCTTTGATGAAAAAAGATTCATTCTACGCGGCAGGTATTTGGGACATGTTTTTCAGTACACTGCTAGAAATTGCATTGTAAAACTACATCACTTTACGTTGGCATTATAGCCAACGCAAAGTGCTGTAATTTTTCATCCCCACATAGCCCAAATACACTGAAAGCCTCAATTCCTCAATATTTAAAAATATATGATTTTATACAGGTGTAACTAAATAAGTGTAAAATATTTAAGGAGGTGATTCTTCATCGAAAAAAAGATAGTATCTTTTACATAAAGAAACTTCATTGGAGCATCCCTTGTTAAGTTATAGCCCCTCAAAGGGAGTACATAAAATTTGTATAACAATTTTTTTCACAAGCACCAAAAAAGTTACAATATTGAAATTAACCTGAGGTTTTCTACTAGCAAAAAGACACTTATCGAGTTATTTATTTGGTTTGCCCCATGGTTGTAAGGGTGGGAAACGCAACCCCTAAAGTTTATTTCCAATGTAACTTTTTGTCTTATTATTTGTTTACCATTTAAAAGTTTATTACCAATGGCCTGTTTCATTCTAAACAAAAAATGTCTCTTGAGTTTTTTGCCCAAAATAAACCAGTTCACAGCAAAAAATTATTTTACGAACAACTACAGAGATAGGTACATTATAAACTGAAAGCGTTATACCAATTTAATTGTCACTATCGCTAAAAGTGTCCTACTAGATAGATTAGTTGTGCATTTATGACGATCTATCTCTGTAGTTGTTCGTAAAATAATTTTTTACTGCGAACTGGTTTATTTTGGGAGACATTTTTTGTTTAGAATGAAACAGGCTATCGGAAATGAATTTTTAAATGGTAAACAAAATAATAAGACAAAAAATTACATTGGAAATAAACTTTAGGGGTTGCGTTTCCCACCTTTACAACCATGGGGTAACCCAAATAAATAACTGGATAGGTGTCTTTTTGCTAGTAGGAAATGTCAGGTTAATTTCAATATTGTAACATCGAAAGTTATCGATGATTTTTGTTAAAATGACAAACATTTTTACAAGGTGACGAAAGATGAATGATTGAAATAGACCAAATGATTTTTCAATAAATGTTCCATCATCAAGAATTTAAACTCAACCACACATTTTTCCGTTTGTACTATCTTTGATTTTTTTTATACGTGGACTTGCCCGAATTCAGAGTTTTTGAGATTCACTGGTAATTTGGGGGTTGATTTTACGCATCTGATAAACATGTCACATAAACGATTTTTGTTACGATGGCTCATTTTTAGGACTTCCTTCGCCTGTTACTGAAAAACCGTACCTTGTGGATTAGTGAATTACTCTTGCTACTGCATTCTGAAAAACATTTTTTTAACATGTTTTGATACGAGTCTTCCATACAATGAAATTTCGTCATATAAATTCTAATTTAACTCAACATTTTTGGGTTCGGTCCTGTGTAAATTCTTCCCCCGGCTTCTTGACAGAAAAATACACTTCCACTTCTAGCTCTATATATAATATCTAATTAACGAAGGGTGAAATTAGAAGTACACAATGGGGATACAATAAAGTTTGTATGAATTCTGCACCGTATTTCACTTTGTATTTAACGAAATGGTTTTGTTTGAAAATATACCTGTATAATGAGAAAATGGAGATATTTTCGTATGGATCTCACGAGTGGGAGGGTAAAATACATATATCTCTCATTCTATTGTACCTACAGACTTTCTGAATGATAAAGCCGGAAATTCACATTGTGGATCTACATCGAAAACGGATTGTATACGAAGTTGAAGAAGATTCTAAATGAAAATTTTGTAATTCCTGATATCAAAAAAACCCCATTTCCATTCGTTTTTCGAACAAACTAAACAGATATCGAACGAAAGACTATTCTGAGCACTTTAACTAAAGTGAATACAACTCTGCATGAAGAGTTTCGGTGATTGTTACTATAGTTAAGAGTTGAGAATCTTATAGTGTGCTGTCACTTTTTCGCTCAGTAAGATTGTTCAATATAGGGTGTTTCATAATTCATAATATATACGTAGGACTTTTGGACGTTACGTTCAGGAATTTGATTTTAAGATTTTTTAACTTAACCTTTTCAATGCACCGTTTCCGAGATACAGTGTGTTGAAATGGAGAAAAATATCTCCGGAAACTTTCATTGTACAGAAAATAGTCTTCGTGATTATTTTTAATCATAATAAGCTTCGGAAACTATCCGAAATGAACAATTAGTGTAAAAGAAGTCTGCCATTCATCTTTTATTTTGAGTAGAATGCTGTAAAAGAAATATGGGGTTGCCAATTGAAAATCTTGAAATATTTCAATTTTGAGTTCCACATTTTCCGAGAAATATCTTCGAAAACCTAACGATGTATCAAAATATTGAATGTACTACATAAATGCATGGATTCTCTACTGTGAGACTGCTGAGTTTGGTTCTGTTCGCAAAAAAAATAATCGAGATATTGCATTTCCAAACTGGCAATGCAGATGTAAAAAATTTCAGGAATTTGTGCATAAATCGACAACAGTGCATAACAGAAAATTTTTTTTAGTAGGTTATACTGCGAATTTGGTATTACTTCGATACATAAATGAAATATAGGTAGTTCCATTTGAAATAAGAAAGTAGATATACAGGGTGAATCCTGTTAAACTGTACATACTTCACACAGAGATAGAGGACACTTTGCTGGTTTCAAAAAGACCCCACATGAAAGGTCTCAAACGATTCGTTTGAATTATACAGGGTGATTTCCAGTTTTGGGTCATATTTTCAAAATGCTCTATTTGACGAACGAATAATCACAAATTCATCAAATTTGGTACGTAGGAGGACTGTATCAATCTCCATACAGCTGAGTTGACAGATTATCAGTTTCCAGGACCGGACTCTATTTTTCTGATATTATCGGAATTTATGAAAAAAAAACACCCTGTAGATGAAAAAGTCAATAAACCTGTCATGACAGTTCAAACTACACTGAAAACCCTTCAACGAAGAGTAATTAAATCACGTGGCACACCTACAAATTTAGAGAAAAAAATATCGAATATGCGTACTCGGAGATAAATTTTTTGGACGGCCTAATTCACATGGAAAACCATACCCAAATGTATCAAAGTTGAAGACAGGAAAATATTATCAGTTTAAATCCTCTCGATATTCAAATATTCCAATATTCAGGTGATTTTTGTCAGTTTCCAGGACCGGACTCTATTTTTCTGATATTATCGGAATTTATGAAGAAAATCACCCTGTAGATGAAAAAGTCAATAAACCTGTCATGGCAGTTCAAACTACACTAAATACTCTTCAATAAAGAGTAATCAAATCACGTATCAAATTGAAGGAATAAAATGTTAAAATATTTTTCCGGAAAAAATAAACGTGTGTCGAAGAATTATTACTCCATGATCTTCATTCGTCCCATAAATTTTGATAATTGATCTCACATGAGCATCTAGCCTGATAAAAAAATTGTTGCTAAGCACGCATTAGGAATAATAATTACATATTGCAATATTTTTTTATCTCTCATTGTTATGTCGAGTCTTTTTATCACTTTCGTACTTATTATTAGCGAATATTATTTGTCTATTCCCCAGATAACCTTCAAACTATCCCAGTTTGTTTGTAAATACTTAACATTTCACTTTTCCTATCATCAAGAGATGGATGCTACAGATATTGCAATCCAGTTCGGTTCACTAGGAGGAATATTCAGTTATTGCGTTTCAGAAAAAATATCTCGAGCGAACGACCTCGCTAGTCGATTTGAGGAAGCGGTGTAAATATGAACACAGTATTTTTCTCTTCTTATTTTTAAATTAAAATATTCTTTCTGTTCGTGGCGAATAGGCAATGGAATTTAACATTCATTAGAAAATCATAAATACCTGACAATTTGAATTATAGAATGTCTGAATAGTCTGAATTTTGGTACCTTCCTACCCTATAAGTTAAGTAGTTTGATGAAATGTCGCTAAGTTTCGATCCAAGTAAAAAAAAAGTGTTAAATAAGGACAGTTGCATCAAAATTTTATCATAAATTCCCTAAATTATGGCGCCTACCGACCCTCTTAGTTAGAAAAGTGATCAAAAAATAACTTGAAGTCTTAGAAACACTCAGTTAAAAAAAAACATCAAAATCATTTCAGTACCTATGGCGTCATGCGCTTCTTGACACGATCACGCTAGATTTCCGCGGGAATGAGGTATTTTCCTGCCTTAAAAAGTAGCCTGTGTCCGTGCCTAGGATCCTATCTTTATATTAACCAAGTCTTATAAAAATCCGTTCAGACGTTAAGGCGTGAATGAGGTAAACTTTTAAAACAAACGATTAAAAATCACTAACTTAATTAGTTTTCTGCCTACCGCCTACGCCTTAAGTACGATAGCATGAATATTAGAAGCCCATATCCTTTTCTAGGTTACTATCTATCACCTAACTAAATTTCATCAAAATCCGTTCAGCCGTTTAGGCATGATAAAGCAAAAACCATAAAAAAATCACTAACTCAATTCAGTTTTCTGCCTACTTCCTACCCCCTAAATACGATGACGTGATTATTTTGATCTTATATCCGTTTTTAGGTAACCATCTATTACCTTACTAAATTTCATCAAAATCTGCTCAGCCGTTTAGACGTGAAAGAGCAAAAGTCCCTACAAAAACGACTAAAAATCAATAACTCAATTTAGTTATCTGCCTACTGCCTACCCCCTAAGAACGATGACGTGATTATTTATAGCCTATGACCATTTCTAGGTTATCATCTATCACCATACCAAATTTCATCAAAATCTGTTCAGCCGTTTGGGCGTGAAAGAGTAACAGACAGACAGACAGACAGAGTTACTTTCGCATTTATAATATTAGTATGGATATGATGATTTGGATGGTCAAATGGAACTTCTCATATATTTTGTTTGAACGGGCCGGCCACGAGATTGGACCAGAACGTCCGATCCATCTTCCGGGAAAAAATGTTACCAGAAAAAAAAATTTTCAGAGAAATTTCCCCGGAAAATTTTTTTCTGGAAAAATTATTTTCTCTGGAAATTTTTTTCTGGTTACATTTTTTCTCGGAAGATGGATCGGACGTTCTGGTCCAATCTCGTGGCCGGCCCGTTCACCGGACCTGAATCCATTGGACTTTTTACTGGGAAGCAGTTAACGAAAAAGTATATTCAAAGGCAATCGAAAATAAATTTGAACTACGGCAGCTACAATTAAACAAGTATTATACCATTTTGGAATCCTTACTGAATGCGCCAACTTTTGACAAAACATGCCAAACTTGCGTAGTATATTTTTTTTCAATACAGTCAGTTGAAACTAGGCAAATGTTCATTTTGAATTTTTTTTCTGAGAAGCAAGCCCTATTTTTATGAAACCTTGAGCAGCTGGTATCCAAATTTTGATTACAGTTTAGACAAGCGATATTCAAGTTTACACAGCAGGAAAAAAGTTGGAAAAAGTTGATATTTGTGGCAACAAAGCGAAAAGACTGTCACATGGTGTGGAATTTTGCGTGTTTTTTTAAATGCGCATTATTTTTAAATCATGCAACTTAAATTTTTTTTATTTTCTGACAACTTTACTTACTTACTTGCTTTTTCACCCGGTTCCGGGTTGACGTCGAGTAATGGGACACCCTGTATACACATTTAAGGCGCTCGGATTCATTGTTTTGAAAATTTTGGTGGAATAGAATTGCAAATTATCATATCTCAAAAAGAATTCGGCGAATCGATGTTCACCTATCCACTTTATTCATATTAATTCTAGTAAATGAAAGATACACAAAAAAATTTGAAAAATATAAAATGACTGGTGACATTGAGAACAAGGCTCATCAAGTAATTCCAAATAATATTCTTATTATCCTTTCTTGACGGCCCTTTTGGTGGTTGGTGCCCGATGTGAAAGTCAATGAATTACATCAAAGAATCAGCTAATCCACGTGGCAGAGAAAGATGTAAGTAGGTTAATCCGCTCCTGGATATTTCACCGTTCTGCCTCCCGGATTCTGTAAAAGCTCATAAAGATCCTTCTTTCTCCGGCAACGAGAGTATTTTAAAATGTAGTTCCTGAAAAGCTCTCTCTAGCTTTATTGATTTTATGTAACTAAGACATTCTTCCCTACGAAATTTAAGTTTTAAAACTAAGCAGGCCTCGTTTCCTCTTTGCCCTGAGCGGGCCCGGGAAACGCAAAGAAACGGGAGGAAATGGAGGGGAAGGCAGGGGGAGATTGTGGAGGGGGCAGAGTAACGTTTTTCACTTTCATTAGTACAAATATTTTAACTCGGATGAGTTTTCACTCTCCTTTATTCCTGCACGTCTATTTATAACGTTTGAAATTTCGTTCGACGTTCGAGGAGGGGATGAATAAGTGTATCGCGCACAAAGGAGGAGAGCAGCCTAGAAACGAGAATATGATTCTTGTTATAACAAACTCAAACAGGCTGCCATCACTTTTATTGATAAACTTTCCTGAGTTTCTGTGAGGAGGATCTTTTGCAAGATTTAGACTTCGGACTGGTGAACGCCTTCATTTATTCGAGTTTGTAGTTTGGGATACAGGAAATGGTTATTATTTTGTAATTCAGATAGCATCAAGCTTAAAGACGGTCTGATAGGTATGTTAAGACAGGTGATTCCTTTAGACTAAGTGAAACTCAAAATCTTTCCTTCAAAATCTGTCAAAATGAAACATTCTTGTCTGGTTTTGGCATATGATTGATTTCAATTACTTTATGCCAGAAAGAAATATCTGATAACTTGTATCTGCATGTATAAAAGGCAAAAATATTCACTCAATTCAATTTGATCGATTTATGGGTTTCACATTTATTTTTTGCTGCTAGTTTCGAACTTCAGGCAATTGTACCCTGAGCGCCAGGTTATTTGTGCAAATTTAGGTAAAATGAATTGATATAATGGAAAGTGACACAATTTTGGTCTCAAACATATGGCATTCAAATTTTGGAAATTTGATACCTAGTTTAGTTTGGTCATTTACCATCTCATGGGTATTTTCATGAACTAATTTATGAACCGCAATGGATACATTTGAGTTCCGTTTCCTTTGATTTCGCATGTACTATACAGGGTGTATAAATAAGAATGACAAACTTCAGGTTATCGCCAATATTTTCCGGAAATTCTCAAAATGAGGAATCAGATCATACCCGGAAAAAATGTTAACATTTTTTCAATATTTTAGCTTCTGTTCTACATAGAATCAGGTGTCATAAATCAACCCTTCTTTATTTTGTTAACGAATAATGAGAAATATTCGGACATTATTCGTTCGGAAATGTTTCATATTTGGCTTTAGTTCGCTTTCAAGGAAAAAAGTACAGAAGTATTCGGCAGGAAAAATCATGAATCAATATATGATATGTAACCAAAATCGATTGTACATAATATTCTTATCCAGAACTTGGAAGTTTCCCAAATGCTCAAAGTTAATTTCGAGAAGTGCTATCCAGATTCTAGACCATCAGAGATAGTTACTGATGCTTTAAAATAAATGTATGTACACTACACTACAATGTAACCCTTATTCAAACTCATCCAATTGAAGACAGAATTATGTTTCATGAGAAACATTAATTAGAAACTCACTGCTTAGAAGCATCTCTGAAATAATTCATCAGAGTTCCATTTCTTTCTGTTATTACAGCTCAGAGGCGGCCTCAGCCTAATGAGCCGAATAAATTCTTCAATTGAAAAGAATGAAATGTTTCATTGGCAATGGAATGTTTCATTTGCAACAATTATTAATTGTTGAAAAGTGATTACTGGAATGTTCACTAATACAGAGTGTTAGTGAATAAGAGCAAAGAACTTCAAGATTTTAGGGCTCCTCCAAAAATATAACCAAAAGACTCCAAACGTTCAGATAATCTAAATGTCCTGTTTTTATGATACAGTGTTGAAATTGAAAATAAAAATGTGAAAGTGGCCTTATCAGTACAAAATATCCTATGGCCCCCCACTTTCCTAAATTATTCTGGTACCACCTACAAAATGTACATGATCAAATCATCTACAGGTAACAGATGAATTGATGATTTCCATAAAATTACATCAAGATTGAATCACGAAGAACTTCAAAATAGAGCAAATTTGGGTTCGGAATCTTAGACTTTTCTGTTGTTATCAGGTAAGCCATAATATTCTGGCGGAGAATGAGCAGCTAAAACAAATGACCTATTTTTTTCTGAAAAGAAAACATGTGCATATTTATTAATGTTTCATCGAAATAACCATTGAAATATTAGGGCTAATTTTGTCAACTTCAAAATCGTGATATTCATCCCCTTAGCACGTGCACAATAAGAGTTTTTTGCACAGGTATTCTCTTATCAAGTACCAAATTCATTCCTTTTTCTGAATATGTACTCAAATTTGATTGGACTACCAGGAAAAGTGAATAACAATCATTTTAGAGAAAACACTCGAAATATTTCGGAAAATCAAGCAATCTTGAATTGAAGAATAACCGTCAACATTTCAACCATATGTTATATGACATTTTTTGTGGCAAATCACTATTATAATCTCCCCTTGAAGTTTGTCCACTTTGAAAGTAGACATCCTGTAAAGATAGCAATGATTTAAGTTCCATGTGAGTGAGGATCCAGATACCCCAATTCATATTTCCTCAATTCTATTATCTTAAGTTTCACTTGAGAATCGAAAATAAATACCATAAACCCCACTCCTCATTTTTTCATCTTTCTGCAGTAATCAATTTTGACATCTGCGATGTAATTTTGAACGCTTTTAAGCCGTCGGTCTTTTCCTACGCATCTCCATTTGCAGCTGTCTTTCTTGCTTTTCTTTCAGGTTTTAAAACAGAAAAGAAGAAAATCTCATCAGCATTAAGTTATGAGCACTTGTTACTGTTTTTCGTGATTGATTTGGTCTTCGTCTCCACATCTCAAAGGTCGTTTTTCCGTTCATTCCTGTCATCATTTCTTCTTGGTCGCTTTTAAGTTGGCCTATTAGACGTTTTTGGAGAACTAGTGAATATTGCGTTGTTATACCTTGCCAATCTACTCTTATTACATCAATTAAATCAATTTGTATTACAAAATATCCAAAAATTTCTCATGAGTTAACATGAATGTTTCCACATTTGTAATAGAAGGGCCCTGTCACAATCGCAAAATGTTGAAATCTTGAAAAAAATTCAGTATTCGTGGGTAAAGTATGGCATGTCACTCGCCTACGGCTCGTAGCTTAAACTTTACCTCGTGAATAATAGCTATCATTATACGTTCGTTGAATAATATACTTTTGTTTAAGTTTTGGAGTTTATTTTCTAAATATTGTAAACCTTTTGCAAATAGATTGAATACTGTATACTTTTATTATGAGGTTAGGTATAGTCCGTTCAGGTAAGGTTGAGCCCATAGTAGGCGTTTTTTATTTATATGAAGTTGGAAGTATTTACTGTCATAAAGTAAAATAAAGTCAACGTTGCCGAATGTACCCGGTCTCGTCCGACGAGCTTGCGAGTTATCAGACAACTCTATGCAATATTGACAACATTGCGTATCAATCTGACAAGAAAATAAGGGACATAACCTAAAATTTTAATATACACAGTGGAATATGCCAAATTTCCATGGCCAACCGACGGCTCAACCTTTCGTGAACGGAGTATATATTGTATAGACTGTCTTGAAAAGTTACTTGAAAAGTTTCCTTTTTTGAGTGCTCGTTCTACTTGAACAAGAGCTATATTCATTATTGCTCTCGTTATTTCGTCGATTTTTTCCTGAGCTCATTGACAATATTAATTTAGCGATTAATGAACCAGTTAATTTAATAACTAACTATTATATCATCCTAAACTATGATCAAATTAAAAATTTCTCGAAATTATTCTTAAAAAAATAAAATATGTTAATAACTTTGAGTAAACAATCTATGGTGATTAAAAACATCTAATCTCCTATAGTGCACAAAGATACGGAGCAGGGTTCAAGTGCTATCAAAAAGTCGATAAAAAATTATTGCTATATATTTTTCTATATGAACTATTCGATTTCATTAAGTATGTGACACTTCATTTTTATTGGAAACAATTTTTATCAATGCAAATTTTGTCTCGGCGCTTCAAATGACGTGAATTATTTATGTAGAAATAGAACGATATCATTTATTAGTTAGGAGAGATAATGCAATTCGAAATGAAAAACAGTTTTAAAAATATGACCTATGTATCCTTTTGCCTTCATGCGATTAATAACATATTTGTTTCATTCAGAATCATAAGATTTTTTTTATAATTAGATACTCAGAGAGATTTCACCTTCATTATACAATATGTTGGGTTGGGCGAAAGTCCTAGAAAAAATCAATATTTTTTGATTCAGTGATTGAAAAATAGTTGAAATACGTGAATTAATCTTGAATTAAACGTGTTTTTTTTTTCAATAAATGATATACAGTAGAGACTCGATAATATGGATCAATTAATGCAAGGGATGATCCGGATTAATGAGGAATCCGGAATAACGCGTCTTACAATTTAGTAAAGATGCAATTTAAAAAACGGTTGAAATAAATATAGGCTTTATTATCGAAATCATGAAACAAATATATTATTTGGAATAATTAGATATTTTACGTTTTCTACTGTAAGGGAAAAAGAATGCTGAACAATAGCTTTCTCCTGTATATCTTTCAGAACAGACTGCATCGAATTGATCTATGCTCTAAATGCATTTGCTAACATTATCCCCATCTTCGAGGATCGAAAAAATATGTGCTAAAAGGCCTTTTCGGTATTTCAGTTTTGTTAATTTAATATCATTATGATCCATATGCTGTATCAAAGCTGTATGGTTTGGAGGTAGAAACATTCCATTCCATTTCACTAATTAATTATTCTTGTCTGACTTTTTTGTCTTATACCATTGTGCACTATTATATACCAAAAGAACGCCCGATCGTCGTCATAGAAATTGAGTTACGACAAGTTAGAACCGTAAACCACGTATGCAACGATCGGAAATTCGGATTATTGAGTCTTGCAATCCGGATTATAAGGACATAATACAATCTTGACGGCAATCTGGACTAGTACCTAATATCCGGATTATCGTTCTCCGGATTATCGAGTCTCTACTGTATTTCCTTATTCAGTTTTAGTGTTAGACAACAATTTTTTTAAAACCAATTTACTCCATACAACAATTTGGTCCTGACAAATAAGTGCAAAGATTTTCGCAGGAGCACTTCATCTTAATTAAAAAAATTCTGATTATTTCTGTTCAGAGACTGGGAGTGAAAACCTGTAAATTTTTTTAGAAATGCAGAATCCTCCAGAATATATTTCAATTGTTATTGTCAATATTGGCTGCCCTCAAAAGTGATACTTTCTAAGGCGATATAAAAACAATATAGCCGCGTGCCATTCGCATGAGTGCCTTTCTTCGAAATGAAATAAATTATCGCAAGTTCTTTGAGCTAGGCAGCAACAATCAAGCAGTAAACTGCACAACCATAATAAAACCTGTCGTTAGACAAATACTAGATTCACGTCAGGTGTACCACGTTCCCACCAAATATAAAAAACCCCCTAGTCTAATTATATGCACCGTTCAACCCTAGAGAGGCTATTTATTAACTAGGCTAGTATTTATGAAATTGGGCCCTTACGTTCCACTCACCATGGATTCGACCAAAAGAGGAGAGCTCGCAGCCATGACGACATCCTGTTATAATTTCAAAGGAAGGAATGAAGACCAGAACCGTTTGTGCATAATTTTTGACCTTTATTCGGAGGGAGAAGAAGGATACTGTGCAATCGAATTTTCAGGAGATTGATGTTATTGCTTTTTAGTTATCGATTGAAATATAATCTGGGAGAATTTTACATTTATAAAAAACGTTTTAGGTTTTCAGTCCCAGTCTCTGATAGAGAAATAATCGAAAAAAAATTATTAAGATGAAGTGCTCCTACGAAAATCTTCATACTTATTTGTCAGGAGCAAATTGGTTTCGAAAAAATTGCTACCTATTAGTGGCTCATCATACTTTTATTGTAGCATTGTAGTTCATAAAAATTGTCAATTTAAGTTTTTGCTGCCTAGTTCACGCTCAGAGGCAACATTTCTAAGTCCTCATGAAATGAATTTACCAATACTTTGTGCCTGATAAGTAAATGCTGATGCTTTTGGAACCGATGGAAAAATCGGACCGTTTTTATAATAAAGCATAGAGAAGCAGAGGAGACAATAGAACATCTGATAAATAATTGTCCCATATGCAAATTTCAGGATGGCTCAAGGGCTGTACATGAAGTTACCGAGCCGTTTTCGAATTGGTTTTTAATTTTAAATCGCTTGAATAGAAATTAAATCATTTTAGAATTCTGTTTCTTTTTTCTGATTCGATTTTATCGTATCAGATTCAGAATTCCGAAGATATCTTGGAAAGGGTTTCCGGTTGGGATCAATAATAAATGGGGGTTTTTTCTACTGAATTTTTTCCCTGAGCTCTGGTATCATACGATACGGAAAAATAGTATAGTATATTGGTACCCCGTTTTGCACTGACTTCGAATACAATTGTAATATTGAAAATTTCCATGACGAAACATCTGATTCGAATGTAAGTTATTTTATGGATGGAGATTGATATACTGAATGTTCATGCAAAATTTCAAGAAGATCGCATCATCTGAACCTTAGAGAATTCAATTGGAATAATGAGAAGAAGAATCTCTTTATTTCCAAAACAAGATATCCAATTCAAGTGAAATTTATTTTGTGTTTGAAGATTGATATACTGAGTGGTCATGCAAAATTTCAAGAGGATCGTTTCATCAAAACCATAGAATTTCATTTGTTAATTGTAAAATTTTTATATATTTTAGTTTTGGAATAATTCCCAGAATATTATTCTGATCGAGCTGAAATTTTGCATTTGTCTATTTAGTTTCAATCCTAAGTCCTATACAAAATTCTGATTTAATAGCTTCATTTCTCCACCAATGAACGAGCGCTCAAAAGCAGCTGCTCAGGGCTTTCTAGAATTTTTCAATTTAGATTTGATTTCATCATAAAAAACTGTTTATTTTTATGAATGAAATTTTAGTTTTCAAATGAAGAGTAAAATTTATTTCAGCAATTGTTGATTCCCTACCATTTCCCAAATATCATGATTCTCGTAAAACTCTCTAATACGAAAGGCATTCGAATAGTAATGATCAAGTGGCCCGTTTTTTCAGCTCAACAGTATATACAGTGTGTTTGGTCATGACTAAGCGATAATTTAGGGGCATCAAAAATACCTAACATTATCGACAAAAACACCCAAATTTGGAAGATTACTCCCTTAGTTTTGGAGTAGCCCCCATTTTAAATTTACTGTTTTATTTTCGTTGGACCTTCCAAATAATATCGATTTCTTTGGACATAAAGGTCCTACAGATGTAAAAACAATTTTTTTTAAAAGATGATACTACCACTTTTTATTGAAGTATAACAATATGAAAATATTCAACTCAAAAACGCAATAAAAAAGGCCTTAAAAAAGTATTAGTAAATATATGTACTGATTTTCTTAGTAAATCCGCAATAGTACAAGAATAAGCACATTGAAGTATATTTCTTTTTCGACGATTTAACACGCAAGGATGTTAGCTACAAAGCAACACTCACATCATTTTTGTAAGTTACATAATTTGAGAGTTATTGCTGCTCGAATATGATCAATGCAGGAGCAAAAGACACAAGACAAGTCGTCATGAAGGCCCCTGCCTGTGTACAGAGCAGAGGCGGCCATTTTGAGCAATTTTTATGATTAATTTGATGGTTTGATCATTGAAGATTTTCGAAAGTACAGAACCGAGGTTTTTTTCATTTTATCAATTTTCATAAGGATCATGTTCGAACAGCAATAACTTTCTGAATATGTAACTTACAGAAATTATGTTGGTATCGTTTTGTAGCTAATATCCTTGCGTGTTACTTCAGTGAGAAAAAATTATATGTACTTCAATGTGCTAGTTCTTGTACTATTGCGAATTTATTAAGAAAATCAGTTCATTTTCTTCCTTGAATTTTTTAAAGCATTTCTGAGTTGAACGTTTTCATATTGTTCCACTTCCATGAAAGGTGGTAGTATTATCTTCCAAAAAATATCTCTATCACATCTGTAGGACCTTTATGTCCAAAGAAATATTATTTGGAAGGGTCAACTAAAATAACAAAGTTAATTTAAAATGGGAGCTTCTCCAGAACTGAGGGGGTAAACTCTCCAATATGGGTGTTTTTGTCGATAAAATAAGGTATATTTTGATGCCCTTAAATTATCGCTAAGTCTTGACCAAACACACTGTATAAAAGAATAATTCTGAGTTCCAACAGTTGAACAGAGGACGAGCACAATAGCGACCTGAGATCGATCGGAATTGCGAATTTGCCTAAGCCAGACGTATCTATTCATAATGCGCTAGTGTGCAAATTCGGTTCCCTTCGAAACGATTATAGAAACCGGCTCTACAGATCAAATAATAGAACGTGTTTTTTGCAATGAAAAGAGAGCGACTTCTGGTACCACTCGTAGTAGTTCAACCCCTCGAAGCAGAGTGGCATATTCAAATGGTCCAGACACACCTGATGCTGAAATCAGAGGTTGGATGCTTTCGTTTTTATAACGTATGTACCTATTAGAAATTTGTTCAGGCAGATCTTGAAGGGAATTAATTTTAACTTATTTCATAGGAACTGAATTTCTTTTTAGTGACCGAAAAATACTTCGCCTACATACAGCGTGCCACAAAAGTAACGTAACTAGTTAATACAGTAGAGACTCGATAATCCGGATCAATTAATGCAAGGGATGATCCGGATTAATAAGGAATCCGGAATACCGCGTCTTACAATTTAGTAAAGATGCAATTTAAAAAAAACGGTTGAAATAAATATAGGCTTTATTATCGAAATCATAAAACAAATATATTATTTGGAATAATTAGATATTTTACGTTTTCTACCGTAAGGGAAAAAGGATGCTGAACAATTGCTTTCTCCTGTATATCTTTCAAAAGCTGAATATCAGTAATTGCCATGAGTTATGGAATAAACAGACTGCATCGAATTGATCTATGCTCTAAATGCATTTGCTAACATAATCCCCGTCTTCGATGATCAAAAAAATATGTGCTAAAAGGCCTTTTCGGTATTTCAGTTTTGTTAATTTAATATCATTATGATCCATATGCTGTATCAAAGCTGTATGGTTTGGAGGTAGAAACATTCCATTCCATTTCACTAATTAATTATTCTTGTCTGACTTTTTTTGTCTTATACCATTGTGCACTATTATATACCAAAAGAACGCCTGATCGTCGTCATAGAAATTGAGTTACGACAAGTTAGAACCGTAAACCACGTATGCAACGATCGGAAATTCGGATTATTGAGTCTTGCAATCCGGATTATAAGGACATAATACAATCTTGAAGTCAATCCGGACTAGTAAATATCCGGATTATCGTTCTCCGGATTATCGAGTCTCTACTGTAATTCGTTTACGAAGAATTATCAAAGAAAATTCTCGTTCCTGTTGATTTTTTATTTCAATAGCTATTTATCTCATTGTTAGAAAAATAAAACACTTTTCCAGATAAAATACTTGAGTGATTTCAATGTCACAACATGTTTCGAGCTATAAATAGCTCATCTTCAGGAGAAAAAAACAGTGAAGCTAAAAAACAAAAAACTCATGGGGAAAAGCAACAAAGCCGAATATAAAACATCAAAGAAGGAAAAGTTAAAATAAATAAAATACTTAGTTTATATCTAAGTATTTAAATTGTTTCAGTTTTTCCTTTTTTGTCTTTGGAAATTGATTTTAACATATTTTATAGGAAATAAATTTCTTTTTTAGTGGCCGAGAAATACTTTGCCTACATGCAGCTTGTCACAAAAGTGACGTAACTTGTCTATAATTCTTTTACGAAGAATTATTAAGGAAAATTCTCGCTCTTGTTGTATTTTTGATTTTAAGAGCTGTTTATCTCATTGTGAGGTGAATAAAATACTTTTCCAGATAAAATACTTAAGTGATTTTGATCTCCCAACATGTTTCGAGCTATAATTAGCTCATCTTCAGGACAAAAAACACGAAACTGAAACTAAAAAACGAAGAAATCATGGAGAAACAGCAACAAAGCCAAATATAAAACATATAAAAATAAATTAAATACAGTACACGACCTTGAAGGCCAAAACAAAGAAAGAGAAGTTATATATATATATATAATCATTATCCCTTTTACCACTAATGGTGTAGGGTACACATTAAACATTCTCATCTTCTCTCATGTACGAACTTCGACCATTGTTTCTTGTCTTCTGCCATTTTTCTTGCCTCTCTCCATGTTTGTCCTCTTTCACGAATGATTTCTTCCATTTGTTTATCCCAGGTCTTATCAGGTCTTCCACGTTTTCTCTTGTACACAGTTCTAGCCTCCCATATTTTTCTTGCCGGTCTTTCACAGTTCATCCTATTCAAATGCCCCCCCCAACTCAGCTGTCTACTCTCTATAAAGTTCTCAATTGGATCTATACCTATGTCTTCTCTAATTTTTTCGTTTCTCATCTTGTGCATTCTTGTAACTCCCTTACCTTCCTGAGATACCTTCCTGAGATACTTCATTTCTATCGCCTGAATTCTGCTCTTTTGTCTTCTATCTAGGACCCATGATTCACATGCAAAAGTGAGTATTGGCCTGTATACTGCCTTGTAAACACTCATCTTGGTATTCCTTGATATTTCCTTCCTGCTCATGAAATTCCTATTCATTGCATGGTACAGCTTTAAAGTATTCTCCAATCTACTATCTACTTCAAGATCTTGTGTTCCATTATCTGCTATTTCCACTCCCAAGTACTTGAATGATTTCACCTGCTCCAATTTCACCCCTTCAATCTCAATGTCAACTGCATGTTGTGTGTTTCCCACCACCATAACTTTTGTTTTCTCCTTATTCATTTCCATTCCAAACTGATGCAACACTTCGTTCCAAATGATCATATTTGCCTGCAAGTCCCTCTCATTTTCAGCCATGATGACAACATCGTCAACAAAAGCACACTCCGATATTTCAACACTCTTCAGATTTCTAAAGCCCATTCTGAATTTTCTTGACCTCCTATTGCACTCTTTCAGAATTTCGTCCATAAATATTGTGAAAAGTACAGGACTCAGGCTACCTCCCTGCCTCAAACCATCTCTTGTTTTAAATTCTTCAGATTTTCTATTGTGGCTAATTACTCTACTTCGGTTCATATCATATATATTTCTGATGGTCCGTATCAATTTGGTACTTATATACCCTTTTTTCTCAATATCTTCCACACTTTAGCTCTCTTTACTCTGTCGAATGCCTTCACCAAGTCAATAAATCCCAAGTACAATTTTTTATCTTGTTGTTTTGTTCTCTCTATCAGTATTTTCATAGTGAAAATGTGATCTTGGATGCTTCTGCTTTTTCTGAAGCCACTTTGTGTCTCTTCCATTGTTCTCTCTGTCACCTCTCTGATCCTACCATCTAGTATTAGAAAGAGAAGTTAAAACAATTAAAATACTTAGATATAAAAATTAGTTGATTTGACATAAGTTTTCAAAGAATACAAGAAAACAGTGATCAAACAAACCGAAAAAAATTTGAAAAGGCAGAATTTCACCAGAATAAACTTACAGGAAATCTTCAAGACGTCTTGCTCGACTTTAGCAAGCATCCAGTGAATTGTTTTCGAAGATTTCCTGTAGTTTATTCTGGTGACATTCCGCTTTTTTAAATTTTTTTCGGTTTGTTTCGCCACTGTTTTCTGTATTTTTTTAAAAACTGACTTTGCATCAACTGATTTTATATCTTTTTTAATTGTTTTGTGTCAGTTGCAGGAACGTCCATTAAAATTTAAAGGTCCATTAAACTCTTAATCCTCCGTTATTACAAGGAACTAATGGAGGATTAAGGGTTTAATGGACCTTTAAATTTTAATGGACGTTCCTGCAACTGAGCATTTAACTCTTCGCTCTTTGTCTTTGTTGTTTAAGGTTCAATTCAATTCAATTTTCGATGTTTTTTTTATCTTTGTTGCTCTTTCTCCATGAGTTTTTTTATTTTTTAGCTAAACTTTCGTGTTTTTTTCCTGAAGATGAGCTACTTATTGCTCGAACATGTTGAGACATTAAAATCAATTAAGGATTTTATCTGGAAAAGTGTTTTATTCACAATCAATGAATCAGGACATCCAATACTAGATATTTATCTCAGACTTTGTTGATTTTGATTTTTCTCTTCCCTTATGCCCTTAATTCCTCCATTAATTCTTTCAAAAGGAATAAAGGGGTGGGTTAAGATACATCAAATAAGAAATCAGATAGTGGCTGAAAGTAGATCAGGTTGTACCGTTTTTTTTAATTAGGAAAAAATTTTAAATTGGTTATTAGAGAGTACTGCAATCAGACCAGTATTATTAAGGGAAATCCACGAATCCAAAGAGCGTATGGAGAGAAGGTCTCCATACGCTTGTTTGAATTTGAAATTTCTCACCTCCACGCCTTTTTTCAAATAGAAATACATATACTTATGGATTGTGATACAAATGAAATGAGTATAGGTAGGTTTTCAAACTACCTGAGGGTGAGAGATGTCAAATACAAAACAATTAAAAAAAGCCCCGAGCGCTCGTTCATTGATGGAACGATAATTCTATCACCTCAAAGTTTGTATATGGGATTTGAAATGAATACCAAATATATAAGTGCAGAATATCAGTACAATCGGAATTATATTCTAGGAGTTATTCGAAGAATCCAATATGTAAAAAATAAATAATTACAAAAAATTAATTATATGATTCTGATGATGCGATCCTCTTGAAATTTTGCTCGAACGTTCAATCTATGTATGATATTAATGCACATACATAACTAGTTGACCTATTCACACAAGTCATCACACTGATCTCCATAAACACATAATCCACAGAAATAAGAAAGATTAATAAAATCTTCTTTCTAAGCAATATTAAATGAAGTGCAAGGTGTGGTATGATGAAGGATGTTCGTAATGAAGAGCACTAAAATTGTAGTTTTAATACCTCAACCCGACACGTTCGTTCAACCTGCTGCAAGAGGTGGATGAACACCGAAAGCTGCATTGTGTCTTACAGCATTGTTGCCGTAAAAGTTTCTTAACCCTTATGAAGATTTCATCCATAGCAACAAATTTGAACATCAAGATCCAGCGATTTGTTATAAATGGCGTCAATGATTAATTTATTAATAATAGGGAGTTGACTATTTTTTGGAATTTTATTTTGTAGATAAACCCTATACAAACACGAAATATTACTTTTTTCCAAAAATATATAGTATTTGCCAATAAAAAATACGTTGAAGAAAAGAGAATTAATTTTCCCGCGGAAACGGCACGTTATGATGATTACGTCATAGTCGGTAGACATCATAGACTAACTACATTTTTAGTTCGTCAGTTTGTCTATGGTAAACATACTTTGACTTCTATCAAAGCTAGGGCTGCCATACGTCCGGTACGCCGGGACATGTCCCGGTTGAAGCATTGAGCCTCGGTGTCCCCGTCAGTTATTCAATTGTCCCGGTCAGTAATTTGAATTTGGTTGTTATCCTGTAATTTTTTCGTATCTCTATTGAACGATCGTATGTTATTAGTCCGGTCAATTTAGACAATTGAAATAGAGAAAATTCCGACAGAGCCAAATTTTTGCAGAGACCTTAGGTTTACCACAAGGAATAAAGTCTCAAAAGTCCCCATCAATCCGACGCGAGCTTCGCGACTTATTCGGGGTCAAAGGTCAAAATTTTAGGTTTTTTGGATTTTTCTCGAAAACGGTAAGTTTTATCGAAAAAGTACCTCAGAGCAAAGTTGTAGATCTTAAATTCTCTATAAAATGGTACCCATGATTTTTTCTCTAAGACCCACTATTTCCCAGATATTGCGCTTGTAAGAATCATGTTCTACATAGTATGCACACATATGCCACGTATATACATATTCAGGTACTCACGCAAGCAAAAATGCCTAAATGAGTGTCACTAAGACTTTTGAGGATGAAATTGAAACATTTTTCGCATATGATTTAGCTCCTTACCCGTTGTCACTCTTCGATGCAGCTGGAATGCGTAAAAACAATGAAGTCGGCTCTTTACGATTGCTTTCAATCAGTCAATGCTGAGGTTGATTGTACAAACGCTGCTTACGTTATTGATGGGGGATATCTACTACATCACGTTGTGTGGGATCGAGAAGAAACCTTTAACGTAATTTTGGAAAAATATGTTCAGTATTTACGTAGACATTATGGTCAAACAGTTACGGTAGTATTTGATGGCTACAGTGACACAACAAAGAACATAAAAGCTGCAGAACAACGTCGTCGTGCTACAAAAACATCCTCAGGTACCGACATAATGTTTGACGAATTTATGACAGTTCCAGTTAATCAACAACATTTTTTTGCAAACATTAATAATAAATCTCGTTTTATTTCTATGTTGAGTAACAAATTAACAGCTGAAAATATTGCCGTGAAACAAGCTCCTAATGACGCCGATGTCCTCATAATTGAAACAGCAATAGAACAATTTAATGCAAGAAATACAGCTATTGTAGTGGGTGAAGATGTTGATTTATTAGTACTACTCACTGCAAGGACTCCATCTGATAAATTATTTACTTTTTAAAACCTGGGAAGGCGCAGCAACGGACAGAAATATATTCTTCAAAAAGTTTATCAGCTTATCCGAAATGCCAAAACTTTATTTTATTTTTACATGCAATAACCGGATGCGATACTACGTCAGCAATGTTTAGAAGGGGCAAAAATTCAGTATTAAAATTATTTGAAAAAAATGATTTGATGGACTGCGCAAAAGTATTTACAGAAATTCTTCTTCACCTCAAATACTAATTACTAAAGGAATTCGGTTTCTTCTTGCGGTTTATGGAGCTCCAAAAAAAATTGATTGCATAGATACGTACAGATATTTGACATTCGTAAAAAATACACGAAACAAAAAGCAAGTACAGCTATCTTGTCTTCCTCCAACATCGGCATCTGCTACTCAACATTTGTTTCGAGTATACTATCAAGTTTAGACATGGCAAGGCAATGAACTGAACCCTGAAGACTGGGGTTGGAAATGATAAATGATACTTTGGAACCGATTCGAACTTTACTGCCCCCTGCTCCAGAAAAACTTCTCAACACTATTTTTTGTAATTGCAAGAAAGGTTGTAGTGCCAAATGTGGCTGTAAAAAAGTAGGATTGCAGTGTTCTCCAGCGTGTACCAATTGCCAAGTGTCTCTTGCTCAAATGTTCAATTAATTACAAGAGAGGAAGATTCATGTGATTTTTGATGAAGAGACAACTGATTCATCTTCATTTGAACAATTTCTAAGCGTACATCAACAGGAAGGAGAAGAAGAAGAAGAAGAACAAGAAGAAATTGAAGAAAACATGATTGGTGAAGTTGAATATGAGAGTATGAGTCAGATTAAAGTAATAAAAAAAGTTAAACTCAGTAACCCATATCAATAATCTATGACTATTAAATAATTATTGTTCCTGAAAATAACGTCATAAAGGTTCGTGGAATAGGCCTACCGGGGATACCACGTTAAAAAAAATGCGCCGAGTACACTACCTCACAGGTGGTGTGGAAATGTGTGCATATTATGTAGAACTTGATTCTTACAAGCGCAATATCTGGGAAATAGTGGGTCTTAGAGAAAAAATCATGGGAACCATTTTTATAGAAAATTTTAAGATCTACAACTTTGCTCTGAGGTACTTTTCCGATAAAACTTACTGTTTTCGAGAAAAATCAAAAAAAACCTAAAATTTTGACCTTTGACCCCGAATAAGTCGCGAAGCTCGCGTCGGATTGATGGGGACTTTGAGACTTTATTCCTTGTGGTAAACCTAAGGTCTCTACAAAAATTGGCTCTGTCGGAATTTTCTCTATTTGATCACTATTTTTATGTCTAAATTGACCGGACTATTATACGCTAAATAAGAAAAAATAATAGAAAAAATCGATAGTATGTTCAAAATTTGCTTTATTTGATAGCTCGTCATCTGGACTCAACTTATTCATTATCAACATACAATCATTCAATAATATTACACTCGAAAACAGTTAAAGATACGAAAAAAGTTACAAGAGTCAAAAAGTTTGAATTGAACGAAGATATCAAAATTATTATACGATGATCAGTGGCTAACCGCCAAAAAAGTTTGAGAGGGAAAAAGGAGACATGGCTCCGGAGAAAGAAAAAAACACCTGTAGATTCTAGTTAAGATTCAGGACGTGCAATGATGGAAAATAGCTCGCATTCAAATTTGGACTGAATATCCCAAAAAACTGCAGGAGTTATGAGGAGAAAACAATTTTTTTAGAAATTTCAACACCCTATAGCTCCGTAACGAAAGCTTTTACGGACCCATGTTTATAATAAACTTTTTCTAAAAATTATATGAAGATTCACCCCTTCAGTTGTGACATACTATTATGTGACCTATTTTTGTGGCACTTGTCCCGAGTAGAAGCTCCAACATTTATGGCAGCCCTAATCAAAGCAAACTGATTTTACTGATTCCTTGTGGAAAAGTTCAAATTTAAGCCTTCAAAATGAATATGACGGACTATAAAAAGCTGAATGAGGTGTTTCTTTTTTATTTGTAATAATAAATATGAGTTAAAAGTTGCTACTTACAGAGACAATTCTACGTTTTTATGCTCCACTGCACAAAAATCTTTGTTTTCAGCAAAGACACTTGCGACCATCAGGGAATCAATCTTCGTTAAGTTACTACTATTACCCTTGATGAATCCTATCTCCATTATAAAGAAAATTGGATTAGATTATCGTTCTTGTAACGAATAATCGAACTATTCTGTTCTCTTTCAGCTTTCAACTTCTTGAGTTCGAAACATAGATATGATTATTCTATATATTACTATGGTTCAAGTCCACAAAACTGGGTTTCACGAAGCTTGATTGGGCAATCAAATTGTTCGATTTGAAGTAAGTCGATGGTTTATGTCAAAAATGAACTGAAAATTGCAGAGAAAGAAATGATGACATTTGAATAATCAAGGTGATTGGAATTTTGTGGAACCGGCCTATGAATGTATTTTGTTGATCTGAGCACCGAAACATTCGAATTTGCAATGACAATACGGCATAGTGACGTCAATTACCTCTGATTGACGTTCGCAGTCACGTGATAGTTGATAATAAAATAACATAAATTTGAATACAGCTTTATTTAATTCAACGAGAATAGTAAGATCACTAAAATGGTTTTTTAGGATTGCAAAAATTCCTTCTATGAGGAAAACCTCAATTTATATGAATTCGTAACATGAGTCAACATCCCTATTGCTGAAATAAATTTTTAATACTTACTTAACTTCAATTCGCGGTTTCAATACTTGTTATTGTCCTTAATTCTTCTTTGCAAGCGAAACATGAAAGCATGGCAACACCGTCAGGGACGTGAAGATGATTTTCGGGACGTACGTAGACAGGACAGAGAACCAGCGAGTTGCAAATCTTGATTTCGCATAACTGTACTCGGAAACTTCGTCAAAGGTGTAACTACGAAGGGGGGTACAAGGCACTCAGTTGCGACCCCCTTCTCAGCCGTCTCGTGATCTTGCCGAATACTATACTTTTAGGTACCGAATACATACGAGGGACGGTCACGTAGATGCAATAGAAGAGTATCATAAGACTCATAAGAGAGGCCAACAGCTTGAAAAACACCGAAAATCACTTCCCTTTTCGAATTCTCGTTTCACGAGTGCACTGGTTCGCCCAAATTTCTAGATTTGAGCCGAAACTGGCCTCATTATCTCAGACAGAACGAAACCAATCGAATACCTTGATTTTTGGAAAATACGTGGACTCAATACAGTAGACTCTCGATAATTTGACACTCGATAAATTGAATCTCTCGATAATTTGAAGTTCTTTCAGTTCCCTTGAATAACACTTGATAATTTGAAAAAAATCAACGTGTTCTGACCCCCTCGATAATTTGAAGTTGTTGTAGCTGTGACATCTTGCTCAATAACACTCATTAATTTGAAGTCAAAATCACCCAAACACTCTATAATTTGAAGTCCCCACTCTTCGGTGATCCGTTTCATCTTGCACTTGTCTTAATTGAGTTTGCGCAGTCTTCCTTAGAATTGCGTTGAACTAAAAGCGGTTTTCGAATTTTCGAGTTGAAAATTAGTGAAAGAAAGAATAAGGGTCTTTCAATGAGAAAAGACATGTTATCGAAGCGGTGGTGGAAAATAGCACATTGGATGTTGCGAAATAGTTGGATATTTACCATCTACATTGTCCATGATTTTAAAGAATAAGAAACGAAGCACTGGAAGTGCTCTAGTATTAGGAAGAAAAGGCTTCGTCAAGCTGAATTTCCTCGCTGGAGGAAAAAGTCTTTCGCTCCGCTTTCGGTTCTGCCCTCAGGGCAGAAACAAACGATGAATTCTTCTCAGTCTCAACATATAGAAAACACCCTGGACAATGCTAGCTAGATGGAAGTCACTAACTCAAATGAAAATACTCATGTTATCATATACACATAAAGATCATGTATGTAGAATATATAATACATAATCGCATATACAATATCATTAGTACCTATGTACTTATGATCAAACTCTTGTTTAATTGAATTCCATCCTTACACCCTCTTTTTTATTTCAACTTTTTATTTTGAACTCTCGGTAATTTGAACTTTTTCGTTGGTCCCTTGAGTTTCAAATTATCGAGAGTCGACTGTATTTTCTATTAGAATTTGCTTATATCTGGATATCACTAGTAAAGAGTTTTCCAGTAAGAGGTGTTATGTTGAATAGCCTGATATTTCGGAAGATGCCACGTTTGAAAGCTGTCATTTTTTGACATTTGACAAGTAAAAACTACGCCATTAATGAAAATGGAACGATACACACTTCAAGAACGCATTGACATTAAAAATTCACTATAAAATGGTGATGAATGTTTGCAGAGACGGTTCGTAAAACTCGACCGTTTTGGGTCGTCGTGAAGCACCTTGTCGAACCGCAATAAAGAAGTGAAAAAATTCGAGCTGTTTGGACAAGTTAGTGATGTGAAAAATAGAACCTGTGCACGTCGCTCAAGGACAGCCGAGAGTATGGCTGCTGTAGCCGAAAGTGTTGAAGAAAACCAAGGTTTGTCCATTCCTCGTCATTATTTAGAATTAGGCATTCCACAAACGTCATTATTCCGTATTTTGCATAAAGATTTGGGTCTTAAGGCTCAAAAAGTTCAGTTAATACAAGAACTCAAGCCGGCCGATCATCAACAACGTCGTGTCTTAGCTGACTGGACCGTTGAAATGCATGAAAATGATCCGGATTTCCATCGAAAAATCATCTCGAGTGATGAGGCCCATTTCCACCTCGGTGGCTTCGTGAACAAGCAAAATTGTAGCACCTGGGGCTCGAAAAACCCAAGAGTTATTGTTGAAAAGCCTCTCTATCCTCAACGTGTGACTGTTAGGTGCGGTTTATGGTCCGGCGGAGTCATTGTACCCTACTTTTTCGAAAATGAGGCTGAAGCAACAGTTACGCTGAATGGATTGCGCTATCGGGAAATGATTAATGATTTTTTATAGTCGAAATTGGATAGTATTGATCTGAGCAACGTTTACTTCCAACAAGACGGCGCTACATGCCACACAAGCAACGACACCATTGATCTTTTTGCGAGAAAAGCCGGACCGTGTTTTCTCTCGAATAGGTGATCACAATTGGTCACCACGATCTTGTGATTTCACACCTTTCGACTTCTTCCTTCGAGATCACGTAAAAGAAAAGGTCTACGCCAATAGCCCAGCGTCGATTCAAGATCTCAAAGATGGAATTCGTCAGGCTATCGAGGACATAGAGCAGCCACTTTGCGATTTGGTTATGGAAAATTTCATTAAAAGGATATAGTCCTGTAAGCGAGGTCGTGGTGGTCATTTGCCTGATGTTCTTTTCCACTATTAACGGCAAAGCTCTTCTTTATAATGAAATAAACATCCGATCATTTATATTGAAAAATGGCATTTTTCATTGAATATCAAAATAACACCTCTTATTGGAAAACCCTTTATGTATTCATATTCTCTCCATTTATATCATATTCTAGGATAGGTATTGATGTGGGTCCTACTGTCACCTTAAGAAACGAAGATTCTTCTTTAATCTTGAATTATTTAAGCGAGGAACACTCAATCAATTTCACAGTTTCAAAACTGAAACACTCCAACAAAAATGGATAGCATAAATTCTCAATAAATCACTTCTGAGATCCGTATATCCCAAGAAACCCTTTTTTGCCTTTTGATCTACGACAATCTCACAAAAAACGACCTATCCTTAATTTGTCAAGACATATTTATCACCGTAACCTTGAATATGCAACTTAGTTAAACTTGATTTCACCCAGACCCGTTATCTAGACTAGTTTGCATATTCTCTATTAAAATGCACCAAACTATGATGCGGAACAATCACGTCTATTTTGAGATTTGGTTATCTAACATTCTTGTCCTCATAATAATGCATTATTATGAATTTATTAGAAGGACGTCTGAGTGAACTGAATTTGGAAGTGTTTGTTGGTAATATGGAGAAATATCTTGAGAACTATTGGTTTCATTCTCTCTTCACATTAGGGTGAAATATTTCTGAAAAAAATGTCACGAGCTAAATTGTCGTAGACAAATCTCAGTTTTCGATATAAAAAATCATTAATTATCTCAGTTACAGTTCTAGCTTTGTGCATTCTATAATTAGACAGTCACTTTCTGAAATTCCTGGAATAATGCGATGCTGATAAAATTTGGCACATATCTCTGTATCATTATCAAATGAAATTAAAATTTCTAACCTAGTCAAATTTCTAATATCGAATGAGAATGAAAGAGTTTAACCTGGTCGAATTTATACTACTTCAAGAAGAATATTTCAAATAGAAATATTGTTGGAACTCACTGAAAAAATTAGCCGACATTCAAAATCTACTAAGAAAAATTCACACTTTTCAGTTCTCAACGTTTGATCACATCAGGATGGAGCTAAAAAATATTATTGTGGATTTTTCAACTAACCCATGTGAACCCCTTCAACCTAAAGTTTTCAGCGCGGAGCAGTTAATCAATTTCACAGTTTTGAAACTGAAACACTTCAACAAAACGGGATAGCATTTTATATCAATAAATCACTTCAAGGATCCGCATATCCCAAGAAACCCTTTTTTGTCTTTTGATCTACGACAATCTCACAAAAAACGGCTTCTCCTTAATTTGTCAAGACATATTTATCACCTTAATCTTGAATATGCAACTTAGTCAAACTTGATTTCATCCAGACCCGTTATCTAGACTAGTTTGCATATCCTCAATTAAAATGCACCAAACTATGATGCGGAACAATCACGTCTATTTAAAGATTTTGTTATCTAACATTCTTGTCCTCATAATGATGCATTATTACGAATTTCCTAGAAGGGCGTCTAAGTCAAAGGGATTCAACAAAAAATTTGAAAAACCTGGGACAAGGTGCCGTTGAGCGCAAGTTCTTCGGTGAAGCACTGATGCTATTACCTCAAAATTAAGACGATCACGATCGGAATTACATACAGGGTGTCCGGGGAATAACTGTACATACTCTTACCAGAGATAGAGTTGCACTAGCTGACTACTGATTGACTATTTAAAATTAATTTCTGGGTCTCCCTAGAAAACTACAGGGTGTTTTTTCAACTTCATGGAAATACTTAGACCATCATAAAATCCAAACTTATTGACGGATATTATTGAAACTTGGGGGGTTTTTGGCACATGCTGGATTTAAGAAAGCCTTAACAATTTTTGGAATTTCTTTCCGATCATTCGTGCAAAATGTGAATAACGATTGTTAAAGGTCCTACAGGTCCTTTCAATAATTTTTTGGCATTCCCCGTGAATTGTGAAACAACCCGAATCGTGTTTGACTAATATGGGTAAACTTTTTTCTATAACATCCATGATCATCGAATACATTTTATGATTTCAACCATAGAATCTACTTCAACAATTCACGCCATAATCATAGAACCATTTCATCGTAAACAGAACCATAGATCATGAACTATAAATACTGAAAAATTTCAGTATTTTTCATCTCATTGGAAAACTATCCAAAATAAATAATTAGTGTAAAAGGAGACTGCCATTCATTTTTCATTTCGGATCGAATACTGTAAAATAAGTATGGGGTTGCCATTTGAAAATCTCGAAATATTTCAATTTTGAGTTTCACATTTTCGCAGCAATATTGTCGAAAAACCTTGCGATGTATCAAAATACTGAATACACCACATGAATGCATGGAGTCTTTACTATGAGACTGCTGATTTTGGTTTCGTTCGCATAAAAAATAATCGAGATATTGCATTTCCAAACTGGCAATGCAAATGTCAAAAGTTTCAGGAATTTGTGAATAACTTGGCAACAGTGCATAGCAGAGAATTTTTTTTTGGGGGTTATACTGCAAATTTGGTATTGAATCGATACATAAATGAAAATATAGGTAATTCCATTTGAAATAAGAAAATAGATATGCGTTTGAGATAGACGTGGCAACACTGTCGACTTGAAAATATTTTAGGCGAAGAGTTCCTTCACCCTCAGGGCTGCACCTAAAATTTCAGAACGAAATATTCTCTAGTTCTCCTAAAACGTCTAATAGGCCAACTTAAAAGGAAAACCCTGTATGTTTGTCAAGTTTATAATGAAACACCTTGTATTTTCGGAACGGAAAAGGAAGTTGCTTCTTTCCCTGCCCTATAAAATTATTGACGAAATAAAATAATCGGTGAGTTCTACTGACTTCTTCAAGACCACCACCGGATCATTATTCGGCCACGCTGTTTCCTTAGGACCAAGAGTGAAAAAGATTTAAGCGTGCCAAAAATGTAAGCTTGCAATAAAAACTTTTATCTCAGATTTCGTAAACATCTAATAATTGTTGTTCGTAAAACGTAGAATCAAAATATTGTTTTCAATGTTGCTCAACAACAAAGTTCGATAAAATACTACATCGTAGTCCTATCCCAATAACATTCTAAATGATGCACCTCCGACCCCATGAATCACTTCCAAATAGAATTTAGAGATCCGAACGTTCCTCGTCACCGAAACATTCAAATCAAATATGACATGCCATTACTCACACGATTTCACCGACGCGTAACATTATACAGGGTGTTCCTAAATTGAACGTACAAACGAAAAGGGGAGATTCCTTAAGTGAGTTTAAGAAAAAAGTCCCATAAACATGGGATCGCAAACGTTTCGTTTTCAAGATACAGGGTGTTAAGTTTCAATCAAAAACATGTGTTGATTATACGATTTTATCGAATCTTTATGAATCATCGCTACAGATCAGGAAAATTTCCATAAGAACTCACACTGAATTCATTCACCACAGCTTACAAAGTGGCCTTCCCATCATAATTTGGATTTTCACGAGGATTCCGAGAGAATCGTTCAAAATTTTTTTCTGGAACTCGTTGGTAGATACGACAAAACTACAAGAGACCGAAAAGTCTAGTATAAAAACAAAGCTTCTTTTACATTTTTTCAAATTAACAATTGCTCACCAAAAAAAAGTTCTGCAGATGAACAGGTGGCAGTGTTCCAGAAAAAATATCACCCTGTAGATCTTCTATCGAAATTGCCATGTCACGTGGTGAGAACTCTCAAATTTTTAATCTATGCCAAATTTCAGTTGAATATCTTGTGAAGTGTAGATACTATGAGAAAAAACCTTGAAAAAAATTCAAACTTCAACACTCTGTATCTCGAAAACGAAACGTTTGCGACCCCATGTTCATGGGACTTTTTTTTCTTAAACTCACTTAAGGAATCTCCCCTTTTCGTTTGTACGTTCAATTTAGGAACACCCTGTATAAGCTCAAAATTTTAAAAAATACCATTTTTGAGCGCTCGTTCTACTTAAACGGAGGGCTTTATCATTTTGCCCAAATGTCTACAATTTTCGAATTTGAGCAGAAAATGGTCTCAAATGATAGGGTTAGACTCCCTGTTGACGAATTCGTGGTCAAATTCAATTCTGTCCGAGGGGCCGACCGGCCGTCCGTTAGCACAATAACTTTAAAAGGGATTGTCTTAGAGACTTGAAATGTTCAGGATGAGTTCGGGTCTCAAACGGCTCGGTTAAGTTCGTTAACCAGCCAAATCGTACTCAAAAAGATCTCAGAAAATACGAAACCAATCGGAATGAAATGTTACGGCCAAATGCAAGATGCTGATAACAACATCAACAGGAGACCGAGATAATCTGAGATATTCTGACTATAAATACAGAGTGTTACATAATATTATGTCAAAACTCAAGGGTATGAATCGACGTATAATTTTATATATTAACTAGAATCTACAGGGTGTTTTTTTTCCGGACCCATGTCTCTTTTTTCCTCTCAAACTTTTTTGTGGTACGCCACTGATCAGCGTGAAATCAATTTTTGATATCTTCGTTCAATTCAAAAACTTTTTAGACTTCTGTAAATTTTTCGTAACTCTAACCATTTTCGCGTAAAAAATTATTGAACGATTTTATGCTATTAGCTAAATAAAGAAAATAATAGAAACACTCGATAGGTATGACCAAAATTTGCTTTCAACTTGAGCTTATTCAATATCAACATACCATCGTTCAATATTTTTTTACTCCAAAACGATGAGAGATACGAAAAAATTACAGAAGTCAAATAGATTCAAAGGAGATATCAAAAATTGAGAGGGAAAAAGGAGACATGGCGGAAAAGAAAGAAAAAAGTAAACACCCTGTATATTCTAGATTCAGGACGTGCAATGATAAAGGCTGTTGAAAATAGCTCGCATTCTGAATTTGGACTGAATATCTCAAAAACTGCAGGAGTAATGAGGAAAAAACCAATATTTTCTGGAAATTTCAACACCCCTTAGCTCCGTAGCGAAGCTTTCTTGGACCCAGGTTTGTATAAACTTTTTTTCTTAAAAATACATGTAGATTCACCCATCAAGATGTGACATACTATTATGTAACACCTTGTATCCCCTGAAAATTGCAAGCATGTCTCTTCCTACACAAAGTTAAATTATTTCAGATTATCTATTCGAGAGTTCTCCCGAACTCCGCACAAATGTTTATATCATCACTAGCTTTTACCCGCGACTTCGTCCACATAAGTTTTTTTGTTTTCTCCCGACTGTAAGTCCCCCTGCAACAATGTCCCACTATCGTGTTCCAGTCCTCAACTTCACATCTAAGTTTCGATCCAAGTAAAACTGTTAAATAAAAACAGTTGCATCAAAATTTCATCATAAATTCCCTAAATTATGCCGACCCTCTAAGTTATAAAAGTGATCAAATACTAACTTGTAGTCTTAGAAACACTCAGTTAACAAAAAAAACGTCAAAATCATTTCAGTAGCTATGGCGTCATGCGCTTCTTGACACGATCACGCTAGATTTCCGCGGGAATGAAGTATTTTCCCGCCGTAAAAAGGAGCCTGTATCCGTGCCTAGGATCCTATCTTTATATTAACCAAGTCTTATAAAAATCCGTTCAGACGTTAAGGCGTGAATGAGGTAAACTTTTAATACAAACGATTAAAAATCACTAACTTAATTAGTTTTCTGCCTACTGCCTACGCCTTAAGTACGATAGCATGAATATTAATAGCCCATATCTTTTTCTAGGTTACTATCTATCACCTTACTAAATTTCATCAAAATCCGTTCAGCCGTTTAGGCATGATAGAGCCAAACTCCCAGCAAAAACCATAAAAAAATCACTAACTCAATTCAGTTTTCTGCCTACTTCCTACCCCCTAAGTACGATGACGTCATCATTTTGATCTTATATCCGTTTTTAGGTAACCATCTATTACCTCACAAAATTTCATCAAAATCTGTTCAGCCGTTTAGACGTGAAAGAGCAAAAGTCCCAACAAAAAGGACTAAAAATCACTAACTCAATTTAGTTATCTGCCTACTGCCTACCCCCTAAGAACGATGGCGTGATTATTTATAGCCTATGACCATTTCTAGGTTATCATCTATCACCATACCAAATTTCATCAAAATCCGTTCAGCCGTTTAGGCGTGAAAGAGTAACAGACAGACAGAGTAACAGACAGACAGAGTTACTTTCGCAATTATAATATTAGTATGGATTATCTATTCGAGAGTTCTCCCGAACTCCGCACAAATGTTTATATCATCATTGAGCTCCTAAACAGTAAATTTCCACCTGATTTAATAATTGCAACTCAACAACAAGTTCGATAAAATACTACATCGTAGTCCTATCCCAATAACATTCTCAATGATGCACCTCCGACCCGACCCCATCAATCAATTCCAAATAGAATCTAGATCCAAACGTTCCTCGTCACCAAAATATTCAAATATGACATGGATTGTTCACCCGAATTGCCCCGCCGCGCATGCTGCAGACTGCATCCAAATGCATTGGGCGGCAAGGACGTTGCGAAAACTTCACAACTGGTCCCGGTACATTGCAGGTAGAGCTATGAATTTGCGAACCAAATAAAAAGTGGTCCTGCAACTTAGGGTTTTGGGAGTTGAACCCATCATTGTGATGTTAGAGTATTACTAGACTATCTGACGGTTTAGACGCTAGTGACTGCGTTCCGAATTTCGGTGATCCGTACTCCGTACCCGCAACAAGTACGAATTTTCGTGTTTTTCTCCGAAGATGTGCATTTGATTTTGTTTGATTTTTTCTTGTTTTTGTTCATCCTGAATGTAAGTTTTTTTATTTTTCCGGATTTTTTTTATTTTTTTTAGTTTTTATTTTGTGTATTTTAAATAGTGTGCGATATTTTTCGAAAATATTTCTACAGTGATTTTAAAGATCTCACCTCAGCTCATTCGACAAGAAACAGCTTAAAACTTTCACAATAAACCCCCCAAAGTCTCGAACAGATATTTAAAAATCGCTCCGAATTTCGGTGAACCGTAGGTACTCCCGCAACAAGTACGAATTTCGTGTTTTTCTCCGAAGATGTGCATTAATTTTGTTTGATTTTTTCTTGTTTTTGTTCATCCTGAATGTAAGTTTTTCATTTTTCCGGATTAGTTTTTATTTATTTGTTTTTTTTTTCATTTTGTATATCTTAAATAGTGTGCAATATTTTTTGGAAATATTTCTCCAGTCGAAAAAAGGAAGCTCACCTAACCAAAGTTCTCACCTCAGCTTATTTGACAATAAACCGCTTAAAACTTTCACAGTCCACTCCAAAGTTTCGAAGGGATATTTAAAAATCGCTTCTCGAATAATTCCTAATTGTATCCTTGTAAGGATACAACAATTTCTCTTTGAAATAGAATTGAATGTAAAAAGTTTTAAAAGAGCCCTGAGGAGGAGCTTTTTAGCTCTCGTGCTTTTGCTGGAGCAATAAAACTATTTTATGTGGGATTTAAGATTGATACCAAATATATAAATGCAAAATCTCAGCGCAATCCGGATTATATTCTGGAAATTGTTCGAAAAATTTATTTAACAAATAAATGATTGAACGATTGAATTCTATGATTCTGATGATGCGATCCACATGAAATTTTGCATGAACATTCAGTATCAGTATATCAAAATCAGTATCAGTCTTGCTTCACAAGATAAATTTCACTTGAATCAGTTATCCTGTTATGGAAATATAGACATTCTTCTTTTCAATGTTCCATTTGAATTTTCTATGGTTCTGTTGACACTATGGCCACAAAATTTTGTATAAAAATTCCGAGAAAAATTCAGTATAAAAGTCTTCACTCACATAAAATATTTCACTGGAATCGCATATCCTCTTATGGGAATATAAAGCTTCTTCTATTCAATATTCCAATTGATTTTTTTTATGGTTCTTTCAACACTATGGTCACAAAATTTTGCTTCAATATTTAGTGTATCAATCTTCATTTATAAAATGAATTCTATTCGAATTGGAACAAATTGGACCACGAATCCGTCATCAGGGAACCCTATCGTTTGAGACCATTTTCGGCTGACAATTCGAAAATGACATACATTTGGGCAAAACGCTCTAAAACTGTTTGAGAAATTGTGAAATAAACCATAAGATATCGAAAATTTCCAATAACTTGCAAAAAAATTATCTAATAATTTATAATTATATATTTACTGTTTCCGGGATCTGAGAAACTCACATAAAACTCTTTCGAATGAGAAGAAATCTGTTTCAATGGTATAGAAACTTTAACCATCAAATTAATTCGACAAATGTTATATCCAAGAGCCATATTTTAATGATAATCTCAGAACTGAGTTCCGTATGGTTGTGTGAATATGCTGAATTCGCAGAATTAAACTTAGACTCATAAATATTTTTTATAGATCTCATTGATAATATTTCGCAAATATGAAAAGTCCCACTAATATCAAGAAAAAACCGATGTTTTTCTGAAAGAAAATATTCTCCAAGCTTCAATGGTTCCATGTTAAATCTTTTTCCTTTGTAAGAAAATCTTCGATCTCATTAAAGTTTCAACTACAATAATTTCATTAGTTTCTTTCAATTAGTACATTTTTGACATAAACCACGGAATCGGAGCCAAATTAACGATTCGATTACCCAATCAAGTTTTGTGAAACCCATGCACCATCATACCAATTTTATAATTCAAATTACATCACATATAATTCAGTTTCGACATCTGAATACAGGCATCTTATTTATTTTATGTTGAATTACCCACTGCTCACTGAGTTATTGTACACAAAAAAACACAATTAAGTGAGAAAAAATTACGATTTTTCATAAGAAAAACAAAATTTTGAAATATATCGATCAAAGGAGTCCTTATAATGTTCTTATTTCAAGGTACTAGCTCAAACAAAACCGGAGTTGATAGCCGAGTCGAAATTGTCAAAATCATTCTTTTTTTCACTCAGGTCAAATGAAGGTTGAGTTTTCTGTATGCAAAAAATTATGAAGATTATCCTATTGTTGTATTACTTTGGTTTATTAAGCCAAGAAGCACAAGGTGCATACTCAAACTATAAACTTTTCGAGACAAAGAAAAGCTTGACTTTCAGGAGATTTTTATGATAATGTGCAGAACCATGGTCATCAGGCTAGAAATACTTTATCGTTAACGTCACTTGAATATTCAAGACCACGTTATTCAAACATGTTTCAGAGAATGAAATAAGAATATATTTTAGAAACACTGGATTTGAAGTAATTCGAATGTTTGATTTATATTTCATTTTCCGAAACTGATAGTACAATAGCAATTATTAGTTATGGGCATTAAACGTATCACATCTTCAATCTTCAATAATATTGATGAATAATATGTTTCATCACGAGAAGAGCGCATTTGACCTAGGACAAGAAATTTTGATAGTACAAAGTTCCTATTTGGATAAGATTGACCATCACAAAAATTCATTTTATCCCAAGCAAAATTGTATGAAGCAAATATACCGAACTGCAATATTTGGATAATCGTCATACTCAAGGTTAAACACATCTCGACACTATTTGGGTAAAATTCAATACTGAAGTGACTATACAGGGTGTCCCAAAACTCGACGTCAACCCGGAACCGGGTGAAAAGGCATGTAGGTAATGCTGGTTGTCAGAAAAATATAAAAAAATCTAGGTTGCATGATTTTAAAATAATGGGCATTTGAAAAACACGCAAAATTCCACACCCTGTGACAGTCTTTTCGCTCCTGTTGCCACAAATATCAATTTTTCCAACTTTTTTTTTTGCTGTGTAATCTTGAATAATGCTTGTCTAAACTGTAATCCAAATTTGGATACCAGCTGCTCTACGTTTCATAAAAATATGGCTTGCTTCTCAGAAAAAAAATTCAGAAAAAACAATGCCTAGTTTCAACTGACTGTATTGAAAAAAAATGTACTACGCAAGTTTGGCATGTTTTGTTAAAAGTTGGCGCATTTAGTAAGGATTCCAAAATGGTATAATACTTGTTAAACAGTAGCTGCCGTAGATCAAATTTATTTTCGATTGCCTTTGAATACACTTTTTCTTAAACTGCTTCCCAGTAAGAAAGTCCAATGGATTCAAGTCCATGCCCATTATTTTAGAATCATGCAACTTAGATTTTTTTTTATATTTTTCTGACAACCAGCATTACTTGCCTTTTCACCCGGTTCCGGGTTGACGTCGAGTTTTGGGACACCCTGTATATGAGTTTTGAATGAACATTGAAAGATTGTGATTTTCAATAATGCTGGATAATTCGCTTGTTTCATCTCGTTATCGAAATCTGTTATTCACAGGTTCTTTTATAGAGTAATTCATATAAAATTCAAAATAAACAATTGCCTAGTTTCAACTGACTGTATTGAAAAAAAATTACGCAAGTTTGGCAAGTTTTGTTAAACGTTGGCGCATTTAGTAAGGATTCCAAAATGGTATAATACTTGTTAAACTGTAGCTGCCGTAGATCAAATTTATTTTCGATTGCCTTTGAATACACTTTTTCTTAAACCGCTTCCCAGTAAGAAAGTCCAATGGATTCAAGTCCGGTGAACGGGCCGGCCACCAGATTGGACCAGAACGTCCGATCCATCTTCAGGGAAAAAATGTTACCAAAAAAAAAAATTTCCAGAGAAAATAATTTTTCCAGAAGAAATTTTTCCTGAGAAATTTCTCTGGAATTTTTTTTTTCTGGTAACATTTTTTCCCGGAAGATGTATCGGACGTTCTGGTCCAATCTGGTGGCCGGCCCGTTCACCGGACTTGAATCCATTGGACTTTTTACTGGGAAGCGGTTTAAGAAAAGTGTATTCAAAGGCAATCGAAAATAAATTTGAACTACGGAAGCTACAGTTTAACCAGTATTATACCATTTTGGAATCCTCACTAAATGCGCCAACTTTTAACAAAACATGCCAAACTTGCGTAGTACATTTTTTTTTCAATACAGTCAGTTGAAACTAGGCAATTGTTTATTCTGATTTTTTTTTCTGAGAAGCAAGCCCTATTTTTATGAAACGTAGAGCAGCTGGTGTCCAAATTTTTATTACAGTTTAGACAAGCATTATTCAAGGTTACACAGCAAAAAAAAGTTGGAAAAAGTTGATATTTATGGCAACAGGAGCGAAAAGACTGCCACAGGGTGTGGAATTTTGCGTGTTTTTTTAAATGCCCATTATTTTTAAATCATGCAACGTAGATTTTTTTAATATTTTTCTTACAACCAGCATTACTTGCCTTTTCACCCGGTTCCGGGTTGACGTCGAGTTTTGGGACACCCTGTATAAACATAAAATTAGATAGTTGCAAAGGTAATCAACTTATTCAATACTGTATGTGAACCAGACAATCATGCGAGACATAAGTAGAAATAATTTGAATATTCTTTGTATTCAAAGTCATTTGGAATATTTTTGGCATTCGAAATAGAATAGTCGAATTGAATAGATAATAGAAAATAGTGATTTTGAATACAATATTTGTCCAGACGTTTTCACTGCCTTTCGAAGTGAATGTTTTCGAAATTGTAGCGAATGATTGCAAGAAATCTTAACACACCAAAATGTGTTATAGGAACTTCATCGATTTCAAATATTTTTATATTTCTCTGATCCTATTTATTATTTTTGAAATCGGAGCATTAAACGGTGTAAAATTTCTATTTCGAATCCAATCTAGATATATTCAAATTATTGAAAGTGGAGCTTATCATACCTTTACGATACCTTTATACACTCACCAGCTTTGAAATTGTGCATTCGAGTAGACAACCCAAAAATGATGCAGAGAAGTTATTTTATTGAATTCAGCTCTGATAATGTCTAATATACAAAGTACATTTTTTACACTCAACAGTCCATCGATTCGTAATTTCTTGCTCTCATTTTCGTTTTGAATATAGATTTCTTCTACAGGATTAAACATCCAACAATTGAAATAGATTTGAATGGTTTACTAGTTGGAATACTTCCAATTGTTTCGCTTTCTATTTAGTCTATCTTCATAGTTTGAAAACATTATTATTATTATTATTATACTATCATTATACCACGGCTTATCTTCTGAATGACAATTGGAAACATATCTGAATACGAAGAATCTCATGTTCAAATTATAATTTATTATGATATAAATACGTTATGGAATATACATTAGTCTTCCTGCAGAGTTTTCAATTTTATTATTCATTGTATTGTTGAATGAAGTTAGGAAAATATATTTTGTTCTGGAAATATGGTTGAATTTTCGAAAATAGTTTTGGCCAAAAATTGGTGATGCTTGGAATAGAACCTACCCCAAAAGAAAAACAAATGGCACGTCACGAAGATTTTTTTTTGACGAACTAACGTAACGAATGGAAACTATTCTGCTTTTCATATGTAAGTTAAGATACTGTAGCGTACGATTGGTCTGCAACTGTCGACTTTCAGATGGGTGAATAATGCAATTTTGGAATTGCTCCTGTAACTATCTTATTTACAGTGTAACTTTTGAACTACTCATCGATGACCATAACCTAAAATCGTTACCTGTTATAATTGGTCATGAATTTATTGTATTCAAACGTTATTGTTTATCCAAAAATAAACAAACCATTCAACAAAACCTCACAATATGTCATTCGATAATAATCCTTTCGACCACTCGTCATGTACTCGTAAATATTTAAAGATTTCTGTGAGCTACAGATGCCTTAAAGAGGTCCAGATTTGCAATTTTCCTGTAAGCTTATGAAAAGTTATAGATTGACTTACAGATGAAAGCAAAATACCACCATAAATTGAAGAAATGATTGCCCAATCAAGCTTTGTGAAACCCATACACCATATCAATTCGTATATTCAAATCTCACATAGTATTTAAGTTTTTTTGCGGTTCGCAATCGATCAGCGTAAAATCAATTTTTGGTATCTTTTGATCCTGTAATTTTTTCGTATCTCTATCTGTTTTCAAGTGAAAAATGATTGAACGATTGTATGTTCTTCGCTAAATAAAAGAAATAATAGAAATACTCGATAGGTATGCCCAAAATTTGCTTTCATTTTGATAGCTCGTCATCTGAGACTCAACTTAAGCGAATGCATACAATCGTTCAATAATTTTTTACTCGAAAACGGTTGGAAATACGTAAAAAACAACAGGAGTCAAAAAAAGTTCTAAATTGACTGTTCGCTGACCAGTGGCGTACCGCAAAAAAGTTTAAAAGGGAAAAAGGAGACATGGCTCCAGAAAAGAAAACACCTTGTAGATTCTAGTTAAAATTCAGCACATCGATTCGAATATATTCTGGGAGGATTCTGCATTTCTTAGAAACTTTATAGGTTTCACTCCCAGTCTCTGAAACATAAATAATTAAAAAATGTTTGATTAAGGTGAAGTGCTCCTGCGAAAATCTTTGCACTTATTTGTCAGGAGCAAATTGGTCTTGAAAAAAATTGTTGCCTAACAGTAAAACTGGAAAATAAAACAAATTAAAAGGATATTGTAACGTTTCGGTGGCTATATCAGACACCTTCTTCAGACAAACTCTAAAATTCTTCAGAATTGTGTATTTTCTCATTTGTAATCTGAAGAAGGTGTCTGATATAGCCACCGAAACGTTACAATATCCTTTTAATTTGTTTTATTTTCCAGTTTTACTGTTAGGCAACAATTTCTTCAAGACCAATTTGCTCCTGACAAATACTTAAGTGAAAAGATTTTCGCAGGAGCACTTCACCTTAATCAAACATTTTTTAATTATTTATGTTTCAGAGACTGGGAGTGAAAACATAAAGTTTCTAAGAAATGAAATTCAGCACGTTCAATGATGGAAACTGCTGAAAATAGCTCGCATTTCAAATTTGGACTGAATATCTCGAAAACTGCAGGAGTTAAAAAAAAACAACTTTTTTTGAAATTTCAACACCCTGTAGCTCCGTAACGGAGCTTTTGTGGACTCATGTTAATATGGACTTTTTTTCTTGAAATTATACGTAGACTCACCCCTTAAGTTGTGACATACTTACTATTATGTAACACCCTGTTACATACAACTTTTTTCTCAATATGTCTATATGATGACAGTAAACGTTAAAGTGGGAAGTGGAAAGTTATAAAATGGATGGTATTCAATCCATTCTAATTATCTTTGATCAAAAACAAACAATTTAGTATTATGTTGGTACTACTGTGTCAGTTGCTAAATGGCGAATGCGTATCAGCGCTGTCCATGATCGTCAATCGGGGAAGCAGCAATACTGTCGACTCGTAACGTGATATTTACATGTCGTCTTGAAATACAACAAACTGACAAAGAATAACGTAGAAGTAGAAGTTATTTCTTACTCGTTCCCTTCACAAAGTGACCGTTTAAGATAATTATAGTTTTCGAGCTTCATTGGACGAATTCTGTCAATTTTCAAAGCAATATTTTATCTTCAAGCCTGAAATTTTTGGCAAACAATCTTTTTCAGTTACTTCTTTCTGAAGTTATCGTGTTCATGGCTCCAAGTTGGGCAAGAAAATACTTTCGACTTGTCCGCAAAATGATTATCCCGTATTTGTTAATTACATTTCTCATACAAATATAAATAATATTTACCTGCTTTATGTCTTCAACGTTATCCTCATTTTAAACATAAATTATATCTTCTACATCATTAGCAGATAGCTGATTGATTGGTTGATGGGAAGTATTGGCCTAGTAGTTTAAACCTAATTCTTATTTATTTTGAAGTTGTATTTATCGGATATTAGGACCATATCCAAATATGAATTTAATCATATTTGAACCTAGTCTTTTGCGAAATTTTGTGACGATCACTATACTCCAGACAGAAATATTCCGAGTAGTTCGATGTCTCACACATTTAGCTCGAATTCAAAATGTAACTCCTCGTGTAACTCTAGATAACGCTTAATTGGTGATCCTCGAAACTCAACTTTCAACCCTTACGGAATTAGGGAATTATGAATCGTGCATTGAAGTGGTCGAGAAAATCAGAATGTCGTCAGCTGCAATTCTTTATCTCCTTTTTCTAATGAGTAGTAGGATTAAGAAGTTGTAGTTCTAGTCCACCCTGTACATAAAAAATCATTGACAGAATAATGTTGGAATTTCCAGAATAAGTATGAGTTTCGAGAGAGATAGTTAATTTTATGGAGTAGTAAAATGTAATCGAGAGTTTTGTGAATACACTGATTTGAATTATTGTTCTTCAAATATGAAAACCTTCTGTTCATTTTTTTTCAATTTCGCACAACTTTCAACCTATTAGGCTATAATCCATCCAGAATAAGAGCGTTTCATCAATCTTTCTGCCTGTAACAACTACACTGATTTAAACAAAGAAAATAGAGAACAATATCGATTAAAATCAACCAATATGAAACTCATACCTCGGTAGGAAGTAGCGTTTGTATTTTGTAAACTTATTTAAGTGCACACTCTCAAATTTATTATAAATCAAAATAATTTCAATGCTGGTTGCAAGTAACACATGAATAAAATTAGCAAATATCCGTTTATATTCAAAACAAAATCCTCATTACCATAATAAAACACGCACTAAATCCAAGGCTTTCCTTATTAGCAGTAGTACCACACAAAAATGAACTTTCAACACCTCACATTTTAAATTTAAATTGGTGCTCAAGTCTTCTGAAACATAATTGCTAGTTTATTGAATTGAACACAATTGTTTTGAAAGAAACATGTTTGCTAATTAAAGAAATAAAAAGCACTGATGCTCCATTATTAATTTTATTTTTCGTTACTCATCTTAGAATAAACTGGTCGAAATTCATGGACCTCCTCACAACTTGTTCATGTCTGAAAAGATACTGATTTTCTTCTCGATCTGATATTGATATATTATTTACGCTATTTCCATCATACAGTACAGACTCGATAATCCGGATATTTACTAGTCCGGATTGACGTCAAGATTGTATTATGTCCTTATAATCCGGATTGCAAGACTCAATAATCCGAATTTCCGATCGTTGCATACGTGGTTTACGGTTCTAACTTGTCGTAACTCAATTTCTATGACGACGATCGGGCGTTCTTTTGGTATATAATAGTGCACAATGGTATAAGACAAAAAAAGTCAGACAAGAATAATTAATTAGTGAAATGGAATGGAATGTTTCTACCTCCAAACCATACAGCTCTGATACAGCATATGGATCATAATGCTATTATTATTAACAAAACTGAAATACCGAAAAGGCCTTTTAGCACATATTTTTTCGATCCTCGAAGACGGGGATAATGTTAGCAAATGCATTTAGAGCATAGATCAATTCGATGCAGTCTGTTTATTCCATAAATCTTGGCAATTACTGATATTCAGCTTCTGAAAGATATACAGGAGAAAGCTATTGTTCAGCATTTTTTCCCTTACAGTAGAAAACATAAAATATCTAATTATTCCAAATAACTTATTTGTTTTATGATTTTGATAATAAAGCCTATATTTATTTCAACCGTTTTATTTAAATTGCATCTTTACTGAATTGTAAGACGCGGTATTCCGGATTCCTCATTAATCCGGATCGTCCCTTGCATTAATTGATCCGGATTATCGAATCTCTACTGAAGCTTCTGAAAGATATATAGGAGAGAGCTATTGTTCAGCATTCTTTTTCCCTTACAGTAGAAAACGTAAAATATTTAATTATTCCAAATAACTTATTTGTTTTATGATTTTGATAATAAAGCCTATATTTATTTCAACCGTTTTTTGAATTGCATCTTTACTAAATTGTAAGACGAGGTATTCCGGATTCCTCATCAATCCGGATCATCCCTTGCATTAATTGATCCGGATTATCGAGTCTCTACTGTATTTACTTCTTGTGTTCAACGTTTCGGCTAGCACTCGCCAGCAGTCGTCAGGAAACACTTTAGATTCTGAACTCTCTAAGAAGCAACTTCCGCTAATCTTCGGAAATGATATATTGAAATGAAGCAATTCACTGTGTGCTTGTGGCAAAGACTGAATGAAAATATCGATAGTTTATAAAAAAGATACAAAGGACCCCGCACATTTTTATGGGAATTGGCTCCCGGTGGATTTGGCTGAAAATTTGATAGGATGTTCTACTAATCCTTCTGATCAAATGTCTCCACAGTCACGAAGCTGAAAAATGCATACTTCTAGGGGTTTTTAGCGATTTTTTGTATCCATTATGGCTTACGTATTATGGGAATTGTCTCCTGGTGGATTTGGCTGAAAATTTGATATGATGTTCTACTAATCCTTCTGATCAAATGTCTCCACAGTCACGAAGCTGAAAAATGCATACTTCTAGGAGTTTTTAGCAATTTTTTGTATCCATTATGGCTTACGTATTACCGTTCACACAGAAATATTTGTAAATATTTCGAATTGACAGAATCTGCTTTCATTAATCACGAAATATTCTCAAACATTTCTGTGTGAACGGTAATACGTAAGCCATAATGGATACAAAAAATCGCTAAAAACTCCTAGAAGTATGCATTTTTCAACTTCGTGACTGTAGAGACATTTGATCAGAAGGATTAGTAGAATTAACATCATATCAAATTTTCAGCTAAATCCACCGGGAGCCAATTCTCATACAAAATGTGCGGGGTCCTTTGTTCTCGATATCATGCGAAAATTGAGACAGAGAAATAAATAAAAGGGATGTATAGTAAATTTGGAGATTTTCAGAAAGCTAAATGAAAGTTTTTGAGTATTCTATTGTCACTGCAACGATATCAACAGCTAGCGCCTCAGATCAATATTTTTTTCTAAACTTAGAAGAATCATAAACATAAGTTTAGTCTATTGATTTTTAATATTGAAGTAATTTTTGATATATTTTTTTTTCTGTTCATTATATTCTCAATAGAAGCAGCAATTTTCTCTTTAATTCAACATTTTGTAGTTTCATTTGTTGATTTCGATTCGCTTACTACTCTTAACTAGCACTGTAGATAATAATGTGATGGGTATAATAATCTAGATAATAAAATATCACAAATATTCGGCTTCACATTCGTTTTATTTTGTTGCAATCTAGGCCAATACTTCTTGCGATTTTTTCAATAATTTTCAACTCCTTAACACCATTGAAATCAATGATTTTTATTTATAATTATATAGTCGAAAAAACCAATGCAATTCATAAAAAAATCTGTTTATCACTATATCAGACACTATATTCGCAACGAATGTACATAAACTTATCATCATATTTTTTATCTTTCAATATTTGAATAAAAGTCATTGACACTAGGCTTGGAATAGATCCCTCAACTTCGCGAAAAATTATCTTAATTCTGAGAGTGCAATCTCAAGTTTTATCAGCTGAAGTGATAATCAACCCAAGCCAGTGTCAAGTGATGATTATTATATTAGAACTAGGTAGATCAAACATTATTTCGTAGATTTTCGACATGAATGCAATCTTATCTTAGAAGTAGTTAGATAGGTATGTATAGGAAATGTGATCCATCTCTGGAATAGGTACACAAAACTTGTTCGGAAGATTTAAAATATCGTGTTGTAGAAGTTATCATTTTTCTCATCTGAAGTATCAATTAGATGTCTTCTGTATTTTTATTTTCTAGGTGTTTTGGGAAATCGGCAATGCAAATCAGTACGTAAACGAAAATAATTGATTATGGAAGAAATCTGAAAAGTAATGATTATTTCGTTTTCATTAGATAAATATGTTTATTTGTAACTAGCGACCCGCCCGGCTTCGCACGGCAATTCGATCCGAGTAAAACTGTTAAATAAAGACAGTTGCATCAAAATTTTATCATACATTACCTAAATTATGGCACCTACCGACCCTTTAAGTTAGAAAAGTGGTCAAATACTACTTTGTCTTAGTAACACTCAGTTAAAAAAAAAAACATCAAAGTCATTTCAGTAGCTATGGCGTCATGCGCTTCTTGGCACGATCACGCTAGATTTCCGCGGGAATGAGGTATTTTCCCGCCGTAAAAAGTAGCTTGTGTCCGTGCCTAGGGTCTTATCTTTATATTAACCAAGTCTTATAAAAATCCGTTCAGACGTTAAGGCGTGAATGAGGTAAACTTTTAAAACAAACCATTAAAAATCACTAACTTAATTCGTTTTCTGTCAACTGCCAACGCCTTAAGTACAATAGCATGAATATTGATAGCCCATATTTTTTTCTAGGTTACTATCAATCACCTAACTAAATTTCATCAAAATCTGTTCAGCCGTTTAGGCATGATAGAGCAAAACTCCCAGCAAAAACCATAAAAAAATCACTAACTCAATTCAGTTTTCTGCCTACTTCCTACCCCCTAAGTACGATGACGTGATCATTTTGATCTTATATCCGTTTTTAGGTAACCATCTATTACCTTACTAAATTTCATCAAAATCTGTTCAGCAGTTTAGACGTGAAAGAGCAAAAATTCCAACAAAAACGACTAAAAATCACTAACTCAATTTAGTTATCTGCCTACTGCTCAACCCCTAAGAACGATGGCGTGATTATTTATAGCCTATGACCATTTCTAGGTTGTCATCTGTCACCATACCAAATTTCATCAAAATCCGTTCAGCCGTTTAGGCGTGAAAGAGTAACAGACAGATAGACAGACAGAGTTACTTTCGCATTTATAATAGTAGGATAATAGTAAGGATTATACTCCTTAGGGTGAGACGCTCACTTTTCATCAGAAAATTAAGCATATATATTTATCGGTATTTGAAGTGAAAAGTGCAGACTCAACACAACAGACATACAGGCAGGAAAGTCTCACTTGTTCCGTTTGAGTATTTTTAGAAAACTAGGCTGATATATTTAATTGAAGGGTTACTCTTCATAGCAGATACAATTTTTTCCTCTCGCGAGGTTATCTAAAATCAATAACAAACGTAATACCTAATTTTGAAAGGTTACCTGAAAAGATTGGAAGAAACGTTAAAAATTGAAAGATGCAGCTTTAATGCTAATAACTGAAAACCCAATCATTTAACCGCCTGTCGATCTCGAAAGATCTGGGCTCCAATAACAAGATCCATCTTGAAAAACTATCAGAAAAGGCAGAAAGGACCCCGCACATTTTGTATGAGAATTGGCTCCGGTGGATTTGGCTGAAAATTTGATATGATGTTCTACTAATTCTTCTGATCAAATGTCTCCAAAAATGCATACTTCTAGGAGTTTTTAGCAATTTTTTGTATCCATTATGGCTTACGTATTACCGTCCACACAGAAATGTTTGAGAATATTTCATGATTATTGAAAGCCAATGGCGGCTTTTCAGGTGAAGGGAGTGAAGTGGCTCTTCACTTAAAAATTCCTAGGGTCAGGGTCACCTAAAATGTTCATTGAGGATGATAATTATGATTCACTATTTATACAATAATTTAATCGTTTCATTAGCTCCATGTCAGAACTCAGGAGACGTTTATTATCGAGATTACTATCGAATCACGAAACTCATTATAAATATCTTGTCGCTTGCCGCATCGAGTGAAGAGGTTTGCCACGGAACTTGCACCTCGATCGCTCAAGCAGACTGCGTTGCTATGGTAACGGGTGACGTCACCGGGGCTTTCTATTACGTTTTCTCGCTGTAGTGAAGAGCTCCAGTAACCCTCTGCAGTCTGTACCTGTTACGTTCGTCGGTGTTTTACTGTCCGAGCGTCGCATCTAACTGTGTCGCTCCAGTGAGAACGTCTGACCGTTGTTTACTTTAAGTGCTTCGGCTTCGATATTAAAAATGAACCACATTAATGACATTGTGTGCAGTTTAACAGAAACTCCGTTTCATCGTTGGAAAGACGAAGACAAAAAGGATATCTTAAATGAAGGTCGGCCTACTGTTAACTTGAAAATTTCTACGAGAAAAGAAATGAAAAATGGCAAATCATATAATATTAATTTCAAATCATCTTGGTTTTCGGAATACAATTGGTTATTTAAGAAATTCTGTATCTCAACAAAGGCTTTCGTCTTTGGCCAATATTTCCATTCAAAAAGACCTTTTAATTCAACTAACAAACAAACAACCATTTTATGGAGACATTACGGACAAATTTGCTAGTTTAAAGGACCAAAGGTTGGACCTGATATACAAAAAATAGGTGAGTTTACATAAAAAAGATGTTATTCTAGATTTTTCTGCTTGTTTAGCTCTTCACCTCATTTTTCACCCACGAGCCGCCACTGTTGAAAGCAGATTCTGTCAATTCGAAATATTTTCAAACATTTCTGTGTGAACGGTAATACGTAAGCCAGCGTTTCCCAACCTGTGGGGCGCGCCCCCCTTGGGGGGCGCGAATGAATTCAAGGGGGGGCGCCAACAACCCGCCCCTGCCCCAAAAGGTTCTTGCATGGCTCGAAGTAGAGCCACTTTACGAACTAAAGGGGGGCGCGATGGAATTTGAGATTGAAAATTGGGCCGCGAATACTGAAAGGTTGGGAAACGCTGACGTAAGCCATAATGGATACAAAAAATCGCTAAAAACTCCTAGAAGTATGCATTTTTCAGCTTCGTGACTGTGGAGACATTTGATCAGAAGGATTAGTAGAACATCATATCAAATTTTCAGCCAAATCCACCGGGAGCCAATTCCCAAACAACATCGTGCGTATCACATTGAATCGTTGCAGTTCTCCATAGCGTATGCGCTTAAGTAATTAAGACATTAATCCTTCATAACGATTATTATTCAATTTGCCGTTTACCTACTAACAGGAGACTAATAGTTAGAGCGTCTATCCGAGTTGTTGAACACCAGTGTCTGGATAAACGCGTCTTAATATGCGGACCGCACGCGACCGCCTATGCCTAGTTAATCCGATTGGTGTTAACCGAGCCGAGGAGGAATTTCGTGTCGTATACCTGCCTCAGATTCTCCACTCTCCTTCATTAAAGTATCAGGCTAGAATCACTTTAACTATTCACCTCTGTCGGCCTTCGGTGGATACCTAGAATATATGGCCAATTGGTGTTTAACCGCATTATTTTAATGCGGTTTATGTTTGCTTAACCGGTACAGATCCCTTGGGGTAGATGTTGGGATACTTTGTTAATTCAGCTTCAATTTATTTTTTTATTGACCTCAATACGTCCACTTCTCGCCGAGATATCGGTCTTCAAATGGAAAAGGATTCATGTTTTATCCGTTATTAAATTAATAAAAATTTTATTTGTTAGTTTATTTATTTTTCTTTTTTTGAAATATATGTACTATCTGCAATTGAAATGTGGAAAAATCTCGACAAAATTCTTTTTTTGCCTTTTTTGAAGATTATGAGCAAAAAACGTGATCCTTATTCTTTTATCAAAAATTCAATCGAGTCAAACAAAAAAACGGCTCGCTGGATTGAGTTGACTCTTCATAAGGATTTTATCAACATATTGAACTGTGAAAGTCACACACTTAACATTATTGGTTTCCTCAACATTTTCGATCCAGCGGTAGATTTTCCAAGAAACCACCAAAAACCCTTTTTTTGTTAAATTTTTATATTGATGCGACATGAAGAAAAAAAAATTCTATGAATAAACAATGGTTGTTCATTAATCGGAGTTCATTTAAGGTCTTGAAGCCCTCCGTCAATTTTCTGTGCGATCATTGGTTGCTGAGAAATCGATAATCAAAGACAAATGGATCCTTTTCCATTTGAAGACCGATATCTTGGCGAGAAGTGGACGTATTGAGATCAATGAAAAAATAAATTGAAGCTGAATTAACAAAGTATCCCATCATTATAACGATTATGCAAAATAAAATTTGGACGCTCGTAGACAAGAAAAAAAAAGTGGTAAAATTTCGAGAATTTTTTTGTTGCTGATTTTTCCATCATTACTCGAAAACCACTGAAACTTAAAATTTTTGAAGTTCTGAACCAAAAACAAGACACTTGGAGCTACAATTTCCTACTTTGAAATTCCTCTCAAAGTTACGGCATGTTGAAAATGGCCGAAAAAATTGGAATTTTTTTTGATCCTTTAATTTTTTCCAGTAGTGTAGTATCAGACTAGAATCGCTTTAAGTATTATTAGTAACGGAATGAAAAGAGTAAGTTTACGCTTGTTTTCATAATGAATACAAAAGCTTATTCCGATTATTTCCATGTTATATTGGCATATCTTATGCCTAGGAAAACTTCAGTGTTCAGGTTTCCAGGGAAGGCATAGCTTATAATGAAAATAAATAATTTGTTTATTTTCGCCGGTTGAAATATGTTACGAAGCCGAAAACCCTGTATGGTCCCTGAGATTGAACTCTACTACAGGTCTTCCAACCATTACGGTGCTCTTTCCATTCGGTTCATATCAACTTCTTCATATTTAATGGCAATCGAATCTGGCCCATCTATCCTAATAAAATCTTCATCAAAACCAGCATCAAAATTGAATAACAGGAATGTCTAAAAACACAATAACGGAATGATCTCATGACAAGTTGGGCAATACATCAAGTCGTTTGCCAGATGCTGATCTAGACATACATGAAAATAACTGCATTCACATCTTAGTACTCAACTCGTGCAATTTAATCCTTTCAACGAAGTAACCCTTCGGCTTTTTCCCTGCAATTTGCCCTAAAATTGGTACTTGTTCCACCAGTAATCCATATAATCATGAAGTAAAACAGTTTTTCTATCTGCATTGTTTTGTCCGTTGCCTACCCCAACAAATGTTAAATGTCAAAGACGTATATTCTAAATAACTGTAACTGCTTCAAGAATAATGTCTACATTTGCTGTGAAACATACGGGACATAGTGGATCAAACAATCATTTCGGGAGTTTTGCGGTATTTGGACAAATTACTATGGTTAATTCTCAGATGGTACTTGAAGTACTTCTGGTGATATAATGTTTTTGATGTCATTTGAGTTGAATAATGATTCTGAGCTTCGTTAACGAAAGTTGATAAACAAAAAATCAACGAGAGTAATGTCTACATTTGCTGTAAAACATACGGAAGATCAATACTCAGAAGGTACTTGAAGTAAAACTGGTGATGTTATGTCTTTTATGTCATTAAAATGACGTAACAATTCCTATTAACGAAATTTATTGAAAAAATTCTACTCATGAAAGCCAAGTGCATATTAGAAAAAATTCAGTGTACTAATTGCTTTTCACGTTTCATTTCAAAGTTTTTTAATCTATTGCTTAATATCTATTTAAATAAATATTGGAAAAAATGTGGGGTAGTCAAAAATAATGATAATTCAATATAAGCAATCTGAATATCTAGAGAAAAAATATATTTTGTGAGTTCTACATTCGTGTTCTATTCCAAAACACTCGGAAATAAGTGTTTATGTTATACTTTCCGGAATGCATCATAAGTACATGAGAGTATTTATTTTTTGTTGGATAATTTCTATGTAAGTAGGAACGTCATTTCGAATCCTTATAAGGATTGACACCTACTCAAAAGAATTTTTATATTTTATTATTAGGGATTTCTGTTGAATAACAATTGGAAAAAATCATTCAATTTTTCCTTAATTTTTGTTATTGTGCACTTTCGAGGTTGGCTCAAAGTGATCTGAACAAACTGGCCCTTTCTTGAACTCACTATCAAATTTTTAGTCTTTAAACACACTGAATCTATAAAATGATTTATAGTCAAGGTTTGACTAACTCGTACATATTCCGTAAAAATTTCCCAAATATTACAATTTACACTCTTTAAATGAGTTTAGTGGGCTACTAGTTATAGATCAGATAAACTTCAGAAATTGCGTAAGCAATTTTTTTATGGCATGTTCCTTCTACGAAGAGAGGATCAATCCTCGAAAAGTCCAAAGTTTTTAAGAATAATGAATCAAAACCTGTTGAAAATTTAATATTCTACCCAATAAACATGAAGGGTTTGATTGAAAATGAGATGATTTTGGAACTCACAAATGAAATGGAAAACACAGTATTTACTCCCTAACCGCTAAATAACTCACCCATCGTTTTCGATTTATTCTTTCAAATACAAACAATGTTCCTTTTTATTATCATATCACAATAAAAAACCATCCAGAATGAACAAAATAAATTAGAAAAGTATTAGTAAACAACCTAGAAACGTATTTTTTCTCAAGTTATTCTCTGAAATTGAAACTGGAAAGGGAAAACAATTTAGTAGTTATATTTTCGTTACATTATCATCGAGAACTTTTCATTTCTACTCGAATCACATGCTTCTGCTGAGTGTAAACATATTGTGTATTCGAATCGTCTATCCAGGCAATTTTTTCATCACATACTCCTTCTACGAAGAGAGGATCAATTCTAGGAAGGTCCATAGTTTTTAAGAATAATGAGACGAAATGTTGAAAATTGAATATTTTACCAAATAAACATGAATTGATTGATCCAAGTGAGATGATTTTGGAACTCTCAAATTGAATGGAAAACACAATGTTTATTCCCTAACCGCCTCATAACTCACCCATCTGTTTCGATGCCCTCACATTATTCTTTCAAATACAAACAATGTTCCTTTTTATTATCATATCACAATAAGAAACAGCCCAGAATGAACAAAATAAATACGAAAAGTATTAGTAAACAACCTAGAAACGTATTTTTTCTCAAGTCATCCTCTGAAATTGAAACTGGAAAGGGAAAGCAATAGTAGTTATATTTTCGTTACATTATCATCGAGAACTTTTCATTTCTACTCGAATCACATGCTTTTGCCGAGTGTAAACATAAATTGTGTATTCGAATCGTCTGTCTATCCATTCATAGAAATATCTGGTTCAATATTGCCTCACTGTTGATTTTTAAATTCTCATTTATTCACTATGGCTGGTGAGCTCAGTGCAGATAAAAAAAATTAAATATTTGCTCATAGATAGAATTTACATATGTGGAGAACTTAGGAATAATTAGAAGTTTTCTATTGTGTAGGTAAAAATACGTATCAGATCAATGTTGTATGATTTAATTTCGATTACATACTGTACAAACGTTCATTATTAAAAAGGATCACAATAGGGATTCAAGAAAGTAGTGACGTGAAGTCAGAAGCTTCGGTGTATCTGTTCATAGTTGGAAAAGAGAGAATTAAAATTTCAATATCCTGGGAGCCATTTGTTTAATTCTATTCATATACAGGGTGTTTTTCATAAACTGGACAAACATATATATTCGTGTGGAGGACATCGGGAGAATAATTTTTACCTTATACAATATATCTCGTTTTCGATGCATAAGCGAGATGTTGAACGTAATTTTTGAGCAAGATTCTTATGAGTGTGGTCAGTAACGGTTTTTGGTCAAATCTCAGTATTTTTGGGTCTTCTATTCAGAAAAGTTGACGAACTCCGAATTCAATTTTATTTTCTGAATGAATTTCTGTGAATAATTCTTCCAAAAATCGAACACAATTTTTTTTGTATGTCTACAGCGATAAAAAAATTTCAACCGAAATGGATGAAATTTTATACAATTATACTTCTTTAATTATCAATCACGAATATCATGGTTTCGTAACAACAGTCTTTCAAATGTTTCGTTCAGACCTCTGAAAAAATAAAAAAAATTGAATCGAATTCTAGAGTCAAAATAATCAAATTATTGGTATGTCCAGACCTTGTAGGTGAATTTATACAAAAAAAATCAGTGAAACTTAGTTGGGACTCGAACCGACGTAGGTATTAAATAGGAAAACGAGACTGTTCTAAGGATATTAATATTCGTTGCCAGGCAACGGTAGTTCGTAGTTCATAGAGTTTGACTACGTCGGTTTATAATATGAATCTTAAACCTACTCTGAATTCATATCATGTTTTGAAGTCGTCACTTTCGGATATTTCTTATGTCGGCCATATTAAATTTTTCCACTGAAAAAATTGATCATAATGTTCCTATTCAACACTCAGTCAGTTTAATTTTGAATCAAGAAAAGGGCTTTTGACGATATTTTTGAAAATACCTTCAGTCATATACAGGGTGTTCCTAAATTGAACGTAAAAATGAAAAGGGGAGATTCCTAAAGTGAGTTTAAGAAAAAAAAATCCCATAAACATGGGGTCGCAAACGTTTCGTTTTCGAGATACAGGGTGTTAAAATATTAATCAAAAACATGTGTTGATTACACGAGTTTATCGAATCTTTATGAATCGCTACAGAACAAGAAAATTTCCATAAAAACTGACACTGAGTTCATTCACTACAGATTACAAAGTGGCCTTCCCATCATAATTTGGATTTTCACGAGGATTTCGAGAGAATCGTTCAAATTTTTTATCTCGAAATCGTTGGTAGATACGACAAAACTACAAGAGACCGAAAAGTTTAGTATAAGAACAAAGCTTCTTTTTACATTTTTTCAAATTAACAGTTGCTCACCAAAAAAAAGTTCTGCAGAAGAACATGTGGCAGTGTTCCAGAAAAAATATCACCCTGTAGATCTTCTATCGAAATTGCCATGTCACGTGGTGAGAACTCTGAAATGTAATATCTATGCCAAATTTCAGTTGAATATCTTGTGAAGTGTAGATAATATGAGAAAAAAACTTGAATGGAGGTATTGGAAGAGCTAATAAATTTCCGAAGAACACTGCGATTTAAAGTTAGTCTAAACACTGAAGAATATTGTAGGTTATATCCATAGTTGAAACTGCATTATTTCAAGTGATAACCTTAAGGCCATCAATATTTCTTCATTATAAGCGTGAATAGGGAACTTTTAGATAGGTGTTCTTTATACGGAACGGTAGGTAGGAATTTTTTGAAATGTTACATACTTTTTATTGAATTAACAATGTACAAAGCTGTGAGATATACAGCTGCTGTTGTTCTGATACCTACTCATTCAAAAACTCCTTGTAGTTTCATTTATGCTTTTTTCTACATGTATTCATTTCAACTCAAAAACTCCATAACGATGCAGTAATCAATTGACGAATATGTCAAAATATAATAAATTTAATGATTATTATATATATTATTAATAGCACACACAAAATAGATAACTTAAATGAAGCCACGAAGAGGTTACCCACGTCCAATCAAGGCAATGTTTTCAAATGTCCTTGTTTTGCTCGAAATGGCCTTCACTATCTTTGATTTTACCCTTTTTCTTAATTTGGTACTTAATCCTGACATATAGATGGTGTTAACATCATCGGAGTCGCTCCGTTTCCTATCTTCCTCTCCTTAATCTTTGGTATTGTCGATATGCCTAAGTAGGTGTAGATTTGGTATTGTTATTTGTCATTGCTAATGGAACAAATCAAGTTTATTCAATAGAAACGTTAGTGAAGTTTTCCTGAAAAGAACATTCCGGTAAAAAGGTATGTGACTTCTGAGCAATCTTAAAATACAAGCAGTACAACGTAAATCAAAAACAAAATTATACAGGAAGTATAACGGGTAGAATTATCCGAACACTAACATGCTACCACTCTTCATCATTACCGAAATAAAGAGCTACTTCTGCGAAATGAACTCCACCGTGTCAGCAAGAAACTAAAAAAAATTGCAAAAAGTGGTCATTACTGCATAAACACAAAGCCATCTGCAGCGAAGTGGCATTATGCAACTAAGGGCAGAAGAACACCTCGTTACGTAAGCGGGGGAAGCGCGTTTATCTGTACATAGCAGTCTCCGTAACTGTAATGTAAATGTCATTTTCTTTTTGTATCCGGAACAATTACTGCGATGTCTCGAGGTTGCGGTAAGATGCCGTCAGGGTCGACCACTGGCCACGCAGAAAGGCGAGGGGAGGCCATTCTTACCGCCGTTGCTGAATGGGGAACATCGCCGTCCCACAGCTGATATTTGTTGACGCATGTAAGAAACGACCCCGCTCTTAGTGCGTATAAGGTAATGGGACCTTGTAATGCATTTTACTATGAACACGCCGGTTATGTCCGCAAGAAATAGCTGGAGAAGCTCCAGGAGATGTATAAAACCTTTTGAAAACTTTTGTAACACCGAATTAATCACATAGAAGTCATTATTATTTGTGAGCACCTCTTTTTGGATGAACAGCGTAACAGGATTCTTCCAGATATCCAAAACTATAGAATTCAGCTCAAAGATTGGTGTTTACCCACTGTCTTTTAGAGCAAGAGCCTGTGAACCCCAGACCTTCGTTATTTTATAAAAGCTGAAAACTTGTCTACGCATGCTCTCACACACAGGTAAGAACGATGGACCATTATGAAGTTTGGGTTACCCTGGCTTTGGCAGGTAAACGGTATTAAAGGGGTGTAAAATACTGATCTAATTTCGTCCAATTATAAAGTGTGATTTTTTGATATTACCTTCAGAATATCATTAAAAATCACGTCATTAATTGCCAGACACTTACTTTAGTAGCAACCCCTTGCCACACACCCTTAATGTTCATTAAATTATATGTAATTCTACTTACGTTATAGTATAAAAGCTGATTTTTATATATAATACTTGGGTAATAATAAGATAATGTTTCCTCATTTGCCAGACATTTTTGATAGTGCCAACCCTTTGCCAGACAAGCTTGTAGTTTAGTTGCAGGTGCGAGCGTGAGACAATATATATGAGTGGGTGCGAGTGAGACGGCATGATCATAATGACTTATGCAAATAATTTTTTTGGTACAGATTTATATAACTTATCATTTTAGTGAATCTCAAAAACATCTGAAAAAAAGACGATTCATATCTTCCAATTGTTTTCATGTGGTATTCTTATTTTTCAAATTCGAATATTTACTGATTTCCAAAATTGCTAAGCCAAGAAACATCCCAAAGATGTTCAGACATTCCAATTTCCATATCGAAAGAAAACTGGAATTGATATTATCTCAGAAATTATAAAGTAATTATGATCGAGAATAATATTAGTCCTGCGTTTCCGTATTTATCTTCAATGATAGACCATGAATGATTGAGTGTTTGATCATGCAAATCAATGCTGGGATTCAATCACCAAACAGTTTGAGAATAATGAATATTACATGAGGTTACATACCCGAAAATACTGAATGGGGGGAATTCCTTGTAGTCCGAATTGGCATGACAAATAGATATCTTAGTGAAGAATATAACTAGGGTTCAAGAAAATCAAGTCTTATGTGGATTTAAATACACTACTGGAAAAAATTTAAGGATCAAAAAAAATTCCAAATTTTTCGGCAATTTTCAACATGCCCTAACTTTGAGAGGAATGGTCGTACAAGGAATTTAAAAAAGGGAAATTGTAGCTCCAAGTGTCTAGTTTTTGGATTAGAACTTCAAAAATTTTAAGTTTCAGTGGTTTTCGACTAATGATAGAAAAATCAGCAACAAAAAATTCTCAAAATTTTACCACTTTTTTCTTCTTGTCTACGAGCGTGGAAATTTTATTTTTGCATAATCGTTGTAATGATGGGATACTTTGTTAATTCAGCTTTAATTTATTTTTTTATTGACCCCAATACGTCCACTTGTCGCCGAGATATCGGTCTTCAAATGGAAAAACAGGGGTGGCAATACCCGTTATTAAATTAATAAAAATTTGATTTGTTCAGTTTATTTTATTTTTTTCTAAAATGTATATACTATCTGAAATTAAAATGTGGGAAAAGCTCGAGAAAATTTTTTTTGCATTTTTTAAAGATTATGAGCTTCTCAGGGCAAAAAACGTGATCCTTATTTTTTTCAAAAATTCAATCGAGTCAAACAAAAAACGGCTCGCTGAATTGAGTTGGCTCTTCATAAGGTTTTTATCAACATATTGAACTGTGAAAGTCACACTTAACATTATTGGTTTCCTCAACATTTCCGATCCAGCGGTAGATTTTCCAAGAAACCACCAAAAGCCCTTTTTTTGTTAAATTTTATATTGATGCGACATGAAGAAAAAAAATTTCTATGAATAAGCAATGGTTGTTCATTAATGGGAGTTCATTTAAGGTCTTGAATCCCTACTTCAATTTTCTGTGCGATCATTGGTTGCTGAGAAATCTATAATCAAAAACAAATGGATCCTTTTCTATTTGAAGACCGATATCTCGGCGAGAAGTGGACGTATTAAGGTCAATAAAAAAATAAATTAAAGCTGAATATACAAAGTATCCCATCATTATAACGATTATGCAAAAATAAAATTTCCACGGTCGTAGACAAGAAAAAAAAAGTGGTAAAATTTTGAGAATTTTTTTGTTGCTGATTTTTCTATCATTACTCAAAAACCACTGAAACTTAAAATTTTTGAAGTTTTTTTTAAATTCCTTGTACGATCATTCCTCTCAAAGTTACGGCATGTTGAAAATTGCCGAAAAATTTGGAATAGTTTTTGATCCTTTAATTTTTTCCAGTAGTGTATAAATAATTTGCAACCGGATAATGCTCGAAATTAAAGCTTTTCAGAATTTCTGCGAATGAAATATACAGGTATTTACAGGGGAAATCAGAAAATGAATGACTAGAATACAAATAGTTTCGAAAATGAATAAATGATATTGATATGTGAATTTTCTTCTAAATCATCTTTACTCGGATACAGAAGCATTATCTTCGTGATATGAGCTTTCAGATCACATTTTGGATTCTCAGTAATACTTCAAAAAAAACAGAAATGAGCTGCAGCGTGGTCAAGAGATTTTGCGCGCTTCTTATAGTATAGTAGTACTGTAGGTTTCCTACCATTTTGATCGATTAAGCCACTCCCAACGATAGAAAAGAGACCGAACTGCATTATTCCAATCAGTCGTACAATTATTGAAATGACAAATCATTAACAATAACGCATTTCAAAATGGCAACATCGTCAATCAATGACACAATGGATGAAACAGCAGCGCAAGTAAATATCCCTAGGTTCGTGAAATATTCAATATATTGATTTTTTTACGGCTTCTTAAGAACACTGAGTCATAAACTATACATAATATGAAGCACTAAGTAGATTCTACCCACACATTTTTTTAGATCTCATAACATTATTAGGGGTTGAAAATAACAACCCCCTATGATTTTCGTTCAAAATTGTTTTCGTGGGATGGATTTTCGAGAAATAAAATTCTCTTATGGTTTTACATTCAAAAGGAGAAAGAAATCCCCTGCAAAATTTCGATACAGTCCATACTTTTCTATGCAAAAATAAAGTGTTCTATAGAATGGATATTCTAATAGATTGTATGTCTATGACAGGATATAAAGATGTTCTTTGAATCTTTCTGAAGGTTCAATTACTAATTTCCAGAAAAAAACTATATCCGTAACATTTTAATTTCACAAATAGATCTTTCTTTGGATTAAGTGTCATAATTGACAAAACCAATTTTGAGCACAAACAATATCTATGAATATTCATTATATGAAATACTTATACGATGAAATGGAATAAACAGTGATCATAACTCCTAGTAAGTTTTTATTTTTTTTGGAGAAAAGTATCGAAATTTTGCAGGAGACTTTTTTCCCCAGAATTGCATGGAAAACCATAAAAAAATTCTATTTTTCGAAAATCTATCCCACGGAAACAATGTTTGAAGGAAAATCATGAGGGGTTGTTATTTTCAACCCCTAATAATAAAGTTATGGGATCAAAAAAATGTAAAAGTAACCACTAATTAATGAATCATATTATGTATAGTTTTATGACTCGGTGTTTGAGGAAGTCGTAAAAAAATTAAAAACTGTCAACTCGTCATCGCCTTCCAAAGGCTGTATCTTGGAAGAGAGGTCGATTTCGAAAAAAAATTATATAAACTCCCCCTGCTTATTTATATCGAGGAATCATCTCCCTTAGTCCCTCACATTTTTTTACAGACACCCTTTATGTTGAATGTTCTCAGTAACCGTTACTTAATTATATTCTGAGGTACTGAAACATTTCAGAAAATTGTAAATAAATTTATCCACTCCTATAAACTAATTTCTATGTGTAATAGTAGCTAGAATACAACCATAGACATGTCTATGAACCGAAAAGCGAGTGTTTATAATAACACCCGCCCATAACTCCCGCTAATAAAAATACCTAGGAAAATGAAATTGTTCACAAAAAAAAATGAATAAAAAGTAGGATCGATCCGGAAATCTATTTCAGCCATCAAGATAACGTTCTAGCGATTCATTCCAGATTTATTTTTGGAAAACGTAAATTTCTGAAGTTGCGAAAGTACTTGATTTGATTAGTTAGAGACTCTGATTTGATTCCCGACTACAGAGGTTTGACGGTTGGACGAAATGTTGTCAATGCTTTTGACAACTGTTCAAAATTTTTTAAATGCAGATTAATTCGAATTTTACTGAAGAAGTCGTGGATAATGCTCAAAACACACTTGATGAATTACACCACTCGCCTGACGGCTCGTGGTGAAAAATTCATCTGCGTGTGTTTTGACCTGCATTACCGCTCATCGAATAATATACTATTACAATTCCGTATTCTCATGGTGAATCATTATGCTTTCCCCTCATCTCTTTCCTAATTCATGAATCTTTCAATTAATCGATTTCAGAAGGAAAATACTAAAATAAAAAATATCCCCATCTTCTTGAACAAACAACCTCAACCCACCAACGCCTAGAGTACAAACGACCGTAAAATGTCGACCTAAAAATAAATCGGGTGAAGTCCATATTTACCCAACGAAAACACTATCTCAGATATACTTCAGTTTCTTCGATTACGTTCATCAGAATAATAATGAAGTTATTTCAGAATAATGACAGTTTCTTCAGAGGAAATTATCTACAAGTATATAACTAATGTTTTTTCCTGTTTTAATTATGAACTCATCATATAGTTTCCTCACAGACAAAATCTTATGTCTTATTCATATAATTCATCAATCATTATCACGAATAGGAAAATAATGAACGGAAAATGTCTCCAACTAGTAAACATCCTTAAACATCCAAGTGCACATGTCCGAAAAATCTTGACCTGACATCTTACAGAAATACTTTATGGATTTCCTTACTTCCACATTTTACGTAAGATGAAGTATTTTTCAAACTTTGTTTGAAATTTGATTCATCTTCTCATTTCATTTAACGGGTTGTATGTCTTCGAAATTCAGAAGCGTTTATACCATCTTCATTTGTAGGTATTCAATTCATGAACCGTATTCCTATAAAATTATATAATTTGGCCAATTGTTTTGTTGGAATAGATCGTATTCGGATTGATTTATCGAAGAAAGGAATGACACCAGGAATTTCAAAATTAAATCAATATCAATTAGACTGCAAATGAAAAACCCACAATTCCAATTTACCAGTTTGTCTGAAGAAGGTATCTGATATAAACACCGAAACGTTACTTTATCCTTTTCATTTATTTTCTTTTTTAGTTTTACTGTTAGGCAATAATTATTTAAAAAACAATTTTCTCCTGACAAATGAGTGCAAAAATGAATAGTGAATTTTAAAAGTCTCCAGTCGCTGTGATATAATAGTATATTATTATTCGATGAGCGGTAATGCAGGTCAAAACACACGCAGATGAATTTTGTGTGTAATTCATCAAGTGTGTTTTGAGCATTACCGCGAATTGAATACTATACTTTATCCACGACTTCTTCAGTAAAATTCGAATTAATCTGCATTTAAAAATTTTGGACAGTTGTCAAAAGAGTTGACAACATTTTCTGTGTTCACTGAATATTCCTCTGTAGTAGGACAGTCCAACGAACTGTCAGTCTCTAATCAAATCAAGTAGGTACTTTCGCAACTTCAAAAATTTACGTTTTCCAAAAATAAATCTGGAATGAATCGCTAGAACGTTATCTTGATGGCTGCAATAGAGTTCCCGATCGATCCTACTTTTATTTATTTTTTTTTGTAAGCAATTTCATTTTTCCTAGATATTTTTAATAGCGGGTGTTATGGGCGGGTGTTATTATAACACTCGCTTCTCGGTTCATAGACATGTCTACGGTTGTGTTATGCTACTATTACACATAGAAATTAGTTTAATAATTGACATATTACTCTATAGGAGTGGATAAAACATTAAAGGCAACAAATCCTTAAGTGAGAACAAATCGTGAAAATTCCATATCTGGCGACCGGAATAATATCAATATTTCCGTGGATATTTCAGTGTTTCGTTTCAGGTAAACAGACACCGAATGGCTGTTCAGCAGGCAAGGAAAAGGTAGCAGCGAGAGCAGAGCTAGCTTCAGCGAGAGGAAAGTAGAGGGATGAACCCGGTAGGGGAGGCTGGGAAATAAAGACGAAAACATTGCAGGTTTTATTGCGGTATTGATTATAAAATCAATAAAATATGGCTCCGGCGAACGAAAACGGGAAAAATAGCTGATTCACACAACTGTATATTTATTCTATGAGAATTAAAATGTTCATGCGCAACGCTATAACCTCCGCTCTGCCCGCGAAGAATGTAATGATTTTTTGGTCGGGCTAGATTGGGAGGGAGGCTCTCTCGGATGCTCCCTCATTAGCATAGGCGGCGGCAATTACGATTTGAAGGCTAGAGGGCCATGTTCGGACTTTTTACGAACGGACAGGATGAGGATTCGAGGGCTGGACTGGACCAGATTTACCACCATCTCTACCTATGGTTCTTCCTTAATTTTGTATATTTTTTTCCATGAAATTCTTGATGATAGTACGGGGTGATTTACTTATCTTGATAACCTAATTTTTCTCGAAAAGGGATTAATATTTTTTTTATTTGTTCCTCAATCGTAAACGTCAGTTTCCAAAAACACAATATTAATCAAGGAAGTTTATTTTATCAAGTCACTAACTTGTAAAACTGACAGTTAATTTGCAAAATGTTTACAAGTTAGTAGTATTATTTACATTGACAGTTGTCAAGTACTTGCTTCTAATTCTATTCATCCTTCTAATTTCTTGGAACAAATGTATTTCTCAATAAACGTTCTCAAACTATTCAAAAACGATATTCGTACCTTGTTTTATTCGTATCTATTCGTTTTCCTTCTTAAAATTGCAAATATCCTAGAGGTTTTTTGACCTGTAAACTCACTGACAGCCACGTACTTGCTTCTAATTTCATTCATCCTTCTAATTTCATCGTTCCTGGAACAAATATGTTAAGTAATAAACGTTATAAAAAAATTGAAAAACGATATTCATACCTTGTTTCATTTGGATCTGGCCTTTTTCGTCAGAAATGAGCCAATATTCTCGAAGGACTTCCCTCTCGTAAAGCCACTGACAGTTGTCATAATTTTCCGATGTCATAAATAATCCAATTTTAAGAAATTTCAAAAAATTTAACGCAATTATTGAGTTTTTTTGGAATTTATCTAACCTTTTTACAAATGAGAAACAAATAAAATATAAAACAATACACGCAAGGTAACGGGTTTTACTGGCTCAAGGAGGTAACTGACTCGCCTACGGCTCGTCAATTATATCCTCCATTCGCCAGTTAAAACCCTCTTACCTTGCTAGTAATGTTGTATACTATTCTATGTTTCTATGTTCCAGTAGAGTTTCGACATTTCTCGTAGTGCTTCTGAATATTTTGTGTACGGTTTTCATGAGGATTGCACATTAAAATGGCTAAAAATTGAGAATTAAAATGGGTCATTAATGCTCAATTTCGTACACATTGAAATCATCTTTTATTTCGAGGTCGGCGGAAAAAGAAATTAACGCTTAGTGAATCAATCTGAAATCTAATAAAAGCATATAACTCCGAATCCAGTTGAGATACGTATAGGTACGTGAATAAAAAAATTATAGAGTGTGTTGTACTGATTCCAAAAATTGAAAAATAATTCCTTTTCCGTAGATCTCAAAATAAAAGGTGCTTTTAATGTATACGGAATTGATTATTAATGAACCATTTGAATGATCAATTTCTGGTATTTTAATGTGCAATCCTCGTGGCAACCGTTCACAAAGGATTCAGAAGCACTACGAGAAATGTCAAAACTCTAGTGGAACATAGTTACATCGAAATTTTATTATGTCAAATGTGATTCTTGTGCAAACTGAGAATGTACTTCAATCAAGAATTCATACACAATTCATAATGAGATCGTCGAAAAAATCTTGTAATCAACTCGGTTATTAATCGAGCGACTAATGGTCTCGAACTATTAACGCGTGAGCTCCGCTCACGCGTTAAAATATCTTGGCCTTTAGTCGGTGTCTTAATAACCTAGTTGATTAAATAACTATTAATATTCAAGAGTTTCATGATTTCTAACATGACTTTCTTTTGAAAAGCTCTGAAAATGCCCATAATTAGGTTTTATTATTATGAGCAGCGAATTAATGATAGTTAAAGAGCGAAATGTTCGCTAACATTAGGGATATTAGTCAACATCAATCTTAAGTAGAGACTTCCATAATAATTGCAAAAGTGTTAGGCAGGCTCTGGAACAACCGCGGACTCGAAAAATTTCCCAGCTACGGATCTTCGGACACCTCGAATTTCCCGAATAAGGAGGACAGTAAAGGAGCCGGTATTTCCTTAAATAATTGATTGGACCGCTTGTAAGTCGCAAGACGAACACGTGTGGGCCACCGATCCCAAACTGTAGGGAGGAAAAGTTACTGCCAAGACTACGGTGACGCAATTATTAACACTTATTCTAACGGGTTGTACAGGAACGTATCCTTGAAGATTTCCCAGAAAACTGCAGTTTTCCGCATTCAAATTTTTCATTGGACTGAACTGAAGACGATGGCAGCATGGTAATAAAGTCTGACATTAGTGCTGAATTTACACGAGAATCCGAACTTTCTTCGTGTTTATCAACTATTTTAACTGGAAGAAAAAACTTAATACTCTGATAAAACAGCCTGGAGCTCTTGACCAAGTACATCTCATCAGCCAACCTCTCAATAGGGATGTTGACTATTTTTTGGAATTCATTTTATTTTGTAGATAAACCCTATACAAACACGAAAATATTTATTTTTTCTTAAAAGTATTTGCCAATAAAAAATATGTTGAAGAAAAGAGAATTAATTTTCCCGCGGAAACGGCACGTTATGATGATTTCGTCAATAGTCGGTAGACATCATAGACTAACTAAATTTTTAGTTTGTCAGTTTGTCTATGGTAAACCTACTTTGACTTCTGTCAAAGCGAACTGATTTTGCCTGATTCCTTGTGGAAAAGTTCAATTTAAGCCCTCAAAATGAATATGTCGGACTATAAAAGCTGAATGAAGTGTTTCTTTTATTTGTAATAATAAATATGAGTTAAAAGTTTGCTACTTACAGTGACAATTCAACGTTTTTAAGCTCCACTGCACAAAAATCTTTGTTTTCAGCAAAGACACTTGCGACCATCAGGGAATCAATCTTCGTTAAGTTACTACTATTACCCTTGATGAATCCTATCTCCATTATAAGGAAAATTGTAGATTATCGTTCTTGTAACGAATACTCGAACTATTCTGTTCTCTTTCAGCTTTCAACTTCTTGAGTTCGAAACATAGATATGATATTCTATATATTTACTATATCAAGTCACAATACCGTGGGTTTCACAAAGCTTGATTGGGCAATCAAATCGTTCGTTTTGAAGTAAGTCAATGGTTTATGTCAAAAATGAACTGAAAATTGCAGAGAAATGATGACATTTCAATAATCAAGGTGATTGGAGTTTTGTGGAACCCGGCCTATGAATGTATTTTGTTGATCTGAGCACCGAACATTGGAATTTACAATGACAATAAGGCATAGTGACGTCAATTACCTCTGATTGGCGATCACAGTCACGTGATAGTTGATGATAAATAACATAATTTGAATCAGCTCTATTTAATTCAACGAGAATAATAAGATCACTAAAATGGTTTTTTAGGATTGCAAAAATTTCTTTCTATGAGGAAAACCTCAATTTATATGAATTCGTAACATGAGTCAACATCCCTATTGATGTTATGATTGGAAGAGTGAGCTTCAACTCGTAGCTATAGAGGATGAAAGAGTAGGAAAAGGAAAACACTTCCCAAAACTTCAAAGTATACAAAACCACGAAGGCTGCGCTTAAGTATACGTGCCGAACAACAAGTGTACATTTCTAAAAAACTTTTTAGGTTTGCACTATCAGTGTCTGAAACATAAATGTCAATTAGACTGCAAATGAAAAAACACACAATTGCGGAGATTTTACAAGTTTGTCTGAAGAAGGTGTCTGATGTAGACACCGAAACGTTACATTATCCTTTTCATTTATTTGTTTTTTTTTTAGTTTAAATGTTGGACAACAATTTTTTCAAAACCAATTGGTCCTGACAAATAAGTGCAAAGATTTTTCTGGAGCACTTCATCTTAATTAAAATTTTAAAAGTTTTTTAGAAATGCCGAATCCTATCAGATTATATTTGAATCTATACCAAGGGTACAGAGTGGGCAAAATACGTTGTCTACTGAAGGGATCTGGGGAACTATATCAGCTAGAAGAAAACTGATAACACATTTTTGGGCTCTTTTTTCCTGACTTTTTCGAATATGAAAACAATTCCAGTCTACCTCTCATAGATTTCGAGTTATGCATGAAAATTGAGAAATTGTCATTTTCAGTGATGCTCATTTGAATTCTGATTCGAAATCCTAGCCTAGCCATTTTCGAGAAATGAGTAGGATTTTCGATTTTTCAAATGGACACCATAGTCAAAAGTTACATCATCTGGTCACAAAATTTTTGCTGATTTCAAGCATGTATTCACATAAATTAAAAAATTTTCAATTAAGATGAAATGCTCCTGCGTAAATACTTAAACTAATTCGTCAGGAGCAAATTGGTTTCGAAAAAATTGTTGCCCAACAGTAAAACTAAAAAAGAGATTTCTTCTTCAGACAAACTTGGAAAATCTTTGGAATTGTGTCTTTTTCCGTTTGTAGTCATCTTAATTGAAAATTTTTTAAATAATTCTGTTTCAGAGAATGGAAGTGAAAATCTTAAAAGTTTCCTAGAAACAAATTAAATATTAGCTTCCGTACCATTAGCATTCAGATCTTGAGATATTTATGAATTTAAGAGTAGATACCTACATGACGTTGCTCATTTCAACTATTCCTAATATTTTGCAACTCTATGAAAGCTCCAATGATTCATACAATGATGAACTCCACACGATGTCCAGTTCAAATGCAAATATCCTGTGATTCATATTGAATTTAATTAACATTCTTCTTGCGTAAACCGCAAAAGGATAGTCTACTTTCTAACTGATATATTCGAATAGATAGAAACCATAAAATAATAACAAACCCGCAATGAATTCTTAGAACAGAACTCCTAGAAGCGATAGGATTTTCCAGTGACGAAAAACTAGAGATTTGGTTCGATAATTTCGAATGATACACAGAATGAAGCATATTTCCATTGCATTTCTTTCAAGTTGACAATAATTGGAAGAGGTATGTTTTGTATAGTCCGTATGAGATTTTTAGAACGATTAATGATCCTAGATTTATCGAATACGACCTATGACTTTTATAGCTTAGGATTCCGCAAAGTTTTCAAACTTATCCAAAAGCTATAAAAAACAACTTTTTGTTCAACTATCAAAAAAACTTGACTTTTTTCATCGTTTTAAATGCGTAAATGATTACTCTTTTTCGCCGTTGAAAAAAGTCTTTTCTATAGTAACAACACAGAAAGATCACTGGAGGCATAGAAATATTGTATTGGAAGCATTATCTTTAATAATTATAGAGAGTCTCTATAAATGATTGTAACAGCCCAGTTGGAGGTGGACTATTATAAATATTAATATTCTGATGTGAACTTTAATTTAGACAAACGATACGGTGAGATTATGCTGGTCATTCCAAAAGAAATTGAATAATGTGACTCGAGTTATAAATTTTGTAGACTTTGCATAGAAAACCATAAGATAAAAATTTACAAAGAAACCTACGATATTTCAATCATTTATAAAGACCCTGTATTTCAGACGATGTAAATTCATCTTCACAGTTGTACAAAAAGTGTTGTTTGTATTTCGTGCGTATAAAATTCGTGTTTTTATGGCACATATTCGAGTGAATTTTTGGCCTCGACCTGCGGTCTCGGCCTTGACACTCGCATGTGCCATGAAAAAAAGACTCATTTTACGCACTTAATATGAAAATAACAATTTTGTATTTCTAAATCGAAAATGAAAGTTTGTATACATCCTACTAGAAACTGAAGTTCTAGCTTTTAAGCCTTTTTTGGGTAACTTGTGGTAATTTCAGGAAGCTGAGTATTTTTTTATTAAACAAGCAACATTCCGGACGACCATGTTAGAAAAATGAAAACTGCAAAATTCCCACACATAAAAAGATATGAATTTTTCAAAACTAGCTGGCAAAATACATAAAAAACACTCAAAAAATCATAACTGGAGAACTACAAATAATCGCATGATATATGGGGTATTTTTGGATAGACGCAGTTCTGAGGAATCTAAAAAAATTATTGACGTCAATCGACTAGACACCCTGCATATCTCATCGTAAATCCGGGCATTTATCGTTTTCACCAGGAATAATGGTTAAAACATTCAAAAACATAGTACAATTGTCTAGAAATCAATCTGTTTTTTAACTTTCCACTAAACTCGAGATTCCAAAATAGTTTTCCCCTTCAGTTTCAGAATTAATTTCAACATCAATATACATATGAGTAATTAATATTCGGATAGGCAACCTGAACTTACCCCCGAAATTGCTAATGACTATTCAGGAGATTATAAGGGATGGAATTAAATTTTCACATGAATTCCAATAATTGAATTAAATATAATGAGATTCAATATGAAATCAGAACGAATCAGGGATTCGACAAATATATCGTGAAGGAAACCCTCAGAAAATATGAGATTAAGCCACTGTATTCCTGTCAAAAAATTGATTTATAATGTTTTTGTTTTGAGTTCAAAGCAGAAGCAAAGTTGAAATTACTTGGATGTCCATTTTGGCTGAGTCGTAAATAGTTATTTAATCAACTAGGTTATTAAAGACAACGATTAATGGTTAAGATTTATTAATAGTTCAAGACCATTAGTTGCTAGATTGATAACCGATCTCAATATGAATTGTGTATAATTACTTGTTTGAAGTACATTCATATTTTGAACAAGACATACAATTGACAAATATAAATTTTTATATTTCTATGTTCCAGTAGAGTTTTGACATTTCTCGTAGTGCTTCTGAATACTTTGTGTACGTTTGCCATGTGGATTGCACATTAAAATAGCATAAATTGAACATCAAAATGGGTAATTAATGCTAAATTTGGTACACATCAGAATCACTTTTTATTTTGAGATCGTCGGGAAATATAATTGTTTTGTGAATATACATAAACCGAGACATAAACCATCATCTGAGTTTCAAAATTCAATGGAAACAAGGTAAACACAGTTCTAAGGTGACATAAGTAGTTTTATAACTATATTGGTGATTTTGTGTTATTCTGCATATGTAATAACCTTCTTGTAGTGAATGTATGGAAGTAAATAATAAATAAATGAATAAATACACGGCCACTGCTTTCAAGGCTATACTACAAGCTGAATAGCTATAGTCCGTTCACGAAAGGTTGAGCCGTCGGTTGGCCATGATAATTTGACATATTCCACTGTGTATATTGAAATTTTAGGTTATGATGTTTATTTTCTTGTCAGATTGATACGCAATGTTGTCAATATTGCATAGAGTTCTCTGATAATTCGCAAGCTTTTTGGACGAGGTCGGGTACATTCGGCAACATTGACTTTATTTTACGTTATGACAGCAACTACTGCCAACTTCAGATCAATAAAGAAACGCCTACTATGTGCTCAAACTTTCTTGAACGAAGTATAACGTTCTACACAGGAAAAAAAAGCATAAGAGATTTTTCGTCACAAATTTGGTGAAGAATTGAAAAATAATTGATAGTTTAAAATATATCAGTAGCGTACTACTTTTTCCAGTCAGTTTTTAAGTAAAACTTCAACACCCTGTATCCGGACCTACATTTATAGAAATATTTTTTTATTAAATGATCTGATAGCGTTTTCATTGAATAGACATTTCATTGCTCTTTGTACCGATGGAATACAAAAACGCAACAGTTTTCCCAATGGAAAACGTTATGAGGAATCACCCTTTTTATTTTTTCATATACACCCACAGAAAATAAAATACACCTTGCATATTTGAGAAAACACTCCGTTCACGAAAGGTTGAGCGCATAGTAGGCGTTTATTTATTTATCTGAAGTTGGCAGTATTTACTGTCATAGAGTAAAATAAAGTCAACGTTGCCGAATGTACCCGGCCTCGTTCGACGACCTTGCGAGTTATCAGAGAACTCTATGCAAAATTGACAACATTGCGTATCAATCTGACAAGAAAATAAAGAACATAACCTAAAATTTCAATATACACAGTGGAATATGCCAAATTTCCATGGCCAACCGACGGCTCAACCTTTCGTGAACGGACTATAGTCTCCAATATCATCTGTTCAAAGATGGTTGTAAAAATGCTGGGCAAACTGAATGAAAAAAGGGATCGAAACAGAGTCTCCTAGATATGGATTCCAGGACACAATGAAATCAAGAAAAATTGATAGGCTGTCGATCTCGCCTAGAAGGGAACATATACTCCTTTTATTGAACCGGAACCATTCTGTGGCTTATGAAAAAATAACTACCTAAAGGAAATAACGAGAAGGAGAAGGTCAAAAAGAAAGGTACCCTGGCAGAGCCTTTCTAGCCTAGAGCAACCCAAAAAATTTCTCAAGACGTTCAATACGTAGAGGGTCTCTGACGGTGTAGACGTAAACAATGAATGCAGATTCCTAGGAGAAGTGGAGGAAGCTCCGGAACATCTTGTAACGAAATATCTGCCATCAATTTCCAACGGAGGAAATGCCTGGACAAAATTATCAGGGAAAAAGATCCCTGACACACCTAGCTGTAATGTTCATCAAGACTGTGGGACTGGACGAACAAGTTATAGGGCAAACACCTTAGACAGCTGATTTAATGGGAAACATCAGAGTAAGAAATAAACATAGAGAATTCCCTGCTGCATTGTAATCAACCAAGCATAAGAGTGAGATGGAAAGCATTTCACTGCCACACTGGGGTGAAATAAACAACTGGTTAGAATATAATACAACATTTTTGTAATTTTGCCCTAGCAATAATTAAAGGAATAGCCTCAAGCAACAATAAACTGCCACCAAATCATTGAAATATATCAGTTCATGAACGTCAAATCGAAATGTAAATGTAAACACATCGCATCAAGATACTAAACAATTACAGACTATGTTGCCAAACTGCCAGAATTATCTTTAAAAGAATCAAGCCGTTTGTATCTGAGTAAGGGAGAGGTAAACCAATTACAGTAGAGACTCGATAATCCGGATCAATGAATGCAAGGTATGATCCGGATTAATGAGGAATCCGGAATACCGCATCTTACGATTTAGTAAAGATGCAATTTAAAAAAAAACGGTTGAAATAAATATAGGCTTTATTATCGAAACCATAAAACAAATATATTATTTGGAATAATTAGATATTTTACGTTTTCTACTGTAAGGGAAAAAGAATGCTGAACAATAGCTTTCTCCTGTATATCTTTCAGAAGCTGAATATCAGTAATTGTCATGAGTTATGGAATAAACAGACTGCATCGAATTGATCTATGCTCTAAATGCATTTGCTAACATTACCCCGTCTTCGAGGATCGAAAAAATATGTGCTAAAAGGCCTTTTCGGTATTTCAGTTTTGTTAATTTAACATCATTATGATCCATATGCTGTATCAAAGCTGTATGGTTTGGAGGTAGGAACATTCCATTCCATTTCACTAATTAATTATTCTTGTCTGACTTTTTTTGTCTTATACCATTGTGCACTATTATATACCAAAAGAATGCCTGATCGCCGTCATATAAATTGAGTTACGACAAGTTAGAACCGTAAACCACGTATGCAACGATCGGAAATTCGGATTATTGAGTCTTGCAATCCGGATTATAAGGACATAATACAATCCTGACGTCAATCCGGACTAGTAAATATCCGGATTATCGTTCTCCGGATTATCGAGTCTCTACTGTATCCCAATACGGAATAAAGGTTACTCTAAAGTCGAATTTTGGCGAGCTGTGGTTACATGTAACTATCTAACTATCACGTGATCATTTGACAGTTAATACACGTATTTTCTGTCAAATGATCACGTGATAGTTAGATAGTTACATGTAACCACAGCTCGCCAAAATTCGACTTAAGTTTACTTTTTACTATAATTGAAGAACACTCCTTCGATTGAACGTATCAAGTAGTGTTCAATCAAAAGATGAAGATCATTATTGACATAAAAACATACCGCATGGCATTTTCCTTCCCAGGCTACCCCTGTACAGACACTATCGCTCTAGTCTCGACTTTAAAATCATCGTGATAGAACCGCATCCTAAAACGTGACGTAGCTCATTTCGAAGTCAAATTCAGTGCCAACGAAATTGTTTATCTGCAAACCATTATGGATTGACCTAGGTTATTATAACATCAATTATCATACGGTGGTCTGGATGAGCAAAACTCGCGCCGCCACTCAAATTCGAACTGTCGAGTATTTGTCTGGTCTATCGTACTAAGATTATGAGATTTCTGCGTACTAACCCCTAATCAGTTCGCAAATATGATAATATTTGTGTTGTTTATTTTAGAACTTTTATTTTTTCACCAGAGCTGGAGATTTCAGTACAGATGAAAAATTTTTAAAGTATATGTAGTAATTAAAATTGGGTTTTCAACGATTGCTAGGTTTCCATCCTAATGAGCTCATTGGAGTTCTTGAAAATTATAAGAAAGGCCCTGAGCAGGAGCTTTTGAGTTCTCGATCTTTGGTGGAGCAATAACTTAACTTAAAATTTATATAGGACTTGAGAATGATACCAAATATATCAATGCAGAATCTTAGCACAATCGGAATTATGTTCTGGAAATTATTCAAAATATGAAATATGTAAAAAAAGAATAACTACAAAAATTTAAATTCTATGCTTCTGATGATGCGATCCTCTCAAAATTTTGCAGGAACATTCAGTATATCAGTTTTGACTCACAAAATAAATTTCATTTGAATCGGTTATTCCGTTATGGAAATATAGAGATTCTTCTTTTCAATATTCCAATTGAATTTTCTATATTTCATGGCCACAAAAGTAATTTAATATTAATTGTAGCTCCAAGTGTCTAGTTTTGGATTAGAGCTTCAAAAATTTTAAGTTTCAGTGGTTTTTGAGTAATGATAGAAAAATCAGCAACAAAAAAATTCTCAAAATTTTACCACTTTTTTTTCTTGTCTACGAGCGTGGAAATTTTATTTTTGCATAATCGTTATGATGATGGGATACTTTGTTAATTCAGCTTCAATTTATTTTTTCATTGACCTCAATACGTACACTTCTCGCCGAGATATCGGTTTTCAAATGGAAAAGGATCCATTTGTCTTTGATTATCGATTTCTCAGCAACCAATGATCGCACAGAAAATTGAAGGAGGGTTTCAAGACCTTAAATAAACTCCGATTAATGAACAGCCATTGCTTATTCATAGAAATTTTTTTCTTCATGTCGCATCAATATGAAAATTTAACAAAAAAAGGGCTTTTGGTGGTTTCTTGGAAAATCTACCGCTGGATCGAAAATGTTGAGGAAACCAATAATGTTAAGTGTGACTTTCACAGTTCAATATGTTGATAAAAACCTTACGAAGAGTCAACTCAATCCAGCGAGCCGTTTTTTTGTTTAACTCGATTGAATTTTTGAAAAAATAAGGATCACGTTTTTTGCTTTGAAAAGCTCATAATCTTCAAAAAAGGCAAAAAAGAATTTTCTCGAGCTTTTTCCACAATTTAATTGCAGATAGTACATAAATTTCAAAAAAGAAAAATGAAATAAACTAACAAATAAAATTTTTATCAATTTAATAACGGATAAAAAATGGATCCTTTCCATTTGAAGACCGATATCTCGGCGAGAAGTGGACGTATTGACGTCAATAAAAAAATAAATTAAAGCTGAATTAACAAAGTATCCTATCATTATAACGATTATGCAAAAATAAATTTCCACGCTCGTAGACAAAAAAAAAAGTGGTAAAATTTTGAGATTTTTTTTGTTGCTGATTTTTCTTTCATTACTTGAAAACCACTGGAACTCAAAATTTTTGAAGTTCTAATCCAAAAACTAGACACTTGGAGCTACAATTTCCTTTTTTTAGATTCCTTGTACGACCATTCCTCTCAAAGTTACGGCATGTTGAAAATTGCCGAAAAATTTGGAATTTTTTTTTCGATCCTTTAATTTTTTCCAGTAGTGTATGTCACAAAATTCAGAGGTCCATAAGAATAGTGTACAAAAAGTGGATATAAACAGTTCTCACATTTTCATGAAGGAAGCATTGGTTTCATTTCTTCATTGTGTACCTTGATGGAAACAGAAATTCCAATATACATTCCAAACAACTTCAATTGAAACAAGATATTAAAATTCATACTCCAAGAAAGAAAAAAGTTGCTATTTCTGAATAATAAAAATTCTGACGAATATTTCCACGAACGAATGCGTGTCAGTGATGTTGGGAGACAAAGGTAATTGGAAAGTGGAAGGGAGAGAGATCCGGCTTTCCCCTATTCAACCCCTTCGAAGTAACGAGCCGCCCATGGCCACGCTTTTAAAATTCGGGATGCAGTTTGATCTCTTTCCTCTCGCGAGAGATATTCATCATACAGGCCAATCAAAACTGCCAAAATTCGTACGAATGTCGTCGAATTAGGCGGCATACATCACCCAGAGCGATAAACAAACACATAGATCCGAGCTGTAGGGACCAGCCCGCCGCGGATTCAGCTCCGTTCGATTTTTTTATTTTGACATTTTTAATTGCGGGCCTGTACTCGTTATTCTGCGCATTTTCATCCGTCGCGGGAGGGGTAGGAGGCACACGCACTATTTTTTAGTGCCGGCTTATTACAGCAGATGTCTCATAGCCATGTCCCAATAAAGAATAAGCGGCCCGGCATTTTTTGCGCGTTTGAATTTTTAATATTCGCTCGAGGTCCGTGATGTACTGACGTTTTCTTTTCTTGTGCTTGTGTTTTGTTTTCAACGCCGCCTCTAGTTTCGTATTTGGCGGGAACCTGTGCCTTTCAACACTGTTTTTTTCTCATCTGTGTGCGCAAAATTTGGGATTTTTTTTTCGTTCATTTTTACTATGGATTCGACGAAATTTGTCAGACACAAGAATAAATGACTGAACATATGCTCCCCAGGTAACAATTCTAATTTTTCACTCATTTTTAATCTCAAAAATGTATTTGGAAAATCACAAAATTCGAATACGTTCACAACAATAACGGATTTTACCCCTCAAAGTTCTCAATTCAAATCTCCTACCTCAATTCAAATACTCCTTTTATTCCTTCACGTTTTCTGCACTCATTATTCAAAAATAACTTGACAGATCATTCGAAATTTGAATATGGACACAACATAACGGATTTTACTGTTCGAAATTTCTCAATTTGAATCTCCTACCTTAGCTCTATTTCTCCTGCTATTCCTTTACGATTTCTGCTCCTGCAAAACATGATTGCCCGTGTGAAGTCGCTGCAGGAAGACTCTTGGCGCATCATTTCGCTTTCCTTCAGTGTGCTATTTTTTGCAGGTCCATACTCTCGTTCTCCCCACCAACTCCCACTATCCAATCGAATATTTTTCATAATTTCTCTTGAAGGCGCTATCGTGTCCTCGCGGAACTATACAGAAATCTATAATCCAATAGACTGATATCGAGAGAATCTATTTTTTTTCTGCAGGACGTGAAAATATTGAGATATGTAGTTTGAACGTTTGTTTACATTTCGCCATAAAAATAGAACTTATCTCTACAATGTTATAAACAATTATTCGCCAAGTTATCTATCAGGATGAATTCTATTAATTTCGACGTGAGTTGTTTTCAAATTCCCAAATAGAACTCGTTTCTATTGCGAATTCGGGAGTTTTCCGTCCTAACCTCAAATGTAAAAAAATCCTGCTGATTAAACAATATTAATTGATCTATTTATTCGATGTTTTCGACAACAATAAATTCTAGAAATGTTGTTTCTTTGCTGTTATCGCTTGTTCTATTTACGTCTTTGAAATTAGTTTTTACCTACTTGCAGGTGAATATTTCCTACAATGGTAGATACACAGCACTTTTGTCTGCGTTGGAACAATTATCAAAGCAGCATAACATCAGCATTCGAAAATCTCCGAGATGACGAGGATTTTGTAGATGTCACACTGGCCTGTGATGGGAAGAGTTTGAAAGCTCATCGAGTTGTTTTGTCAGCCTGTAGTCCATATTTCAGAGAATTACTTAAGGTAAGCAGAAATATTGAAAGAAGAATAACAAAAATACGCTAAAAATTTCATGGTAAATATATGAAAAACAAACCATTTAATTGCTCGAGACACAATCATGATTTGAATTCAAGTAAGTTTCCAAATTTAATTGTATCTTTAGGTACACTCAATTCTCAAATTTCCTTTTTTCCACTTGAACTGATTTTTTTGGAATAACTTATTGAAATTTGTCAATATAAAATTTTGTAGTTTCTGGTGTTCTTCATTTGCCTTGGTTTAAGAAAACTGAAAACTCAAAGGGAAATTCCTGTTTTCGCTGATTTATCTAGCCATAAAGTTTCTGTCATTTAATATATGTACAATGATATACCTACTTTTATAGAATATTGGAAATGAAAACAAATATAATTCTGGAGCTTCTTGAATGAAAATGCTCGACTGTTTTGAATGGAAGTATTCAGCAAATAAAAGTATCGTTGAGTTGGAATTTTAATATTTTCCTCTAATCTTTTTTTAAATAATACTATAGTTGGTGAATAACATTGTGATATATAAAATTTTCTTTCACACTTAAATACATATAAATCTTTCCACCATAATAGGTAATTGACCCAAACATAAAGATTTTTTGTATGGATTCAAATTCATGAAGTAGTTCAGATAACAATCAGTCTAGTATATACAGGGTGTTTCCTAAACATGCGGCAAAAATTCAGGGGGTTGTTCCTTGGACTATTTTAAGCATTTTTGTCCTTGGATGATTTTTGAAAAACCTCTTTGTTTCGAAGATACAGGGCGAACAACATTTTTCATATTTTTAAAACTAATAATAGTTTAAATAAAAATGCGTACCTACCGCACTGTGTTTACTAAGTAGGTACAATTTATTTTTAAATTTGTTTAACAACATTCCAATTACTGAAAACGGCCAGTTTTTTGACTTAAAATTGATAAGTTCAGATGGTAAAGGAATACAGATTAAACACGGTTTTCATTTGAATTCGTTTTTTTGGCTAGAGGTGGTCATTTTCAACAGTTTTTGTAGGTTAAGTTGAATTTTCATGTAATTTTTCATAATAAAATGTTATCATCTAAAATTTTGTTTCCCCTGTATCTTCGAAACAGAGAGATTTTTCAAAAATTATCAAAGGACAAAATTTTCTTAGAATAGTCAAAGGAACAATCCCTTGAATTTTTGCCGCATGTTTAGGAAGCACCCTGTATATATAGGACAACTTATGATTTATAATTTTTATTAATGAAGAAAACTCAACGTTTGCAGTGATAATGAAGAAAATGGATTCATAAAGAATAGCATTTCAAGTTTTGGCGCCGCTCAGGTGAACCACTTGTTGACGAGGTTCTAAAGTTTTCCGCTAGTTTTCCGCAACCTCCTAGCGCCATCTGTCCGTTGATGGACGATATAATGTACTGAAAAACCTATTTCCATGTGGAAAGCCATACAAACGAAGGAAACAGAAATGTTTCATATCTACGCATCATTAGGTGGAATGAACCATCGTGTTAGGGGAGGAGACATGCTTACGTAGAGAAAATTTTTTCTGAAAATTATGTTCGAAAGATCGTCTTCGATGATCAGGAAAAACAGAAGATAAGATTATTGAAAATTATGAGGATTGGAGCAAAAACAATTTTTGCTTATTTTCTTTAGTTTTATGAAACATCGAAATATTTGACATGGGACCAAATACTTCAGAATATATTGAAAAAAGTAAACACAAATACATTGACCTATATCGATGAGCCAAATTCTGAAAGTTTTGTTTGGATAAATTAATATTATCATTTCAATTTGAAAAATGCGAATGATATTTTATACAGGGTGTTTCCTAAACCTGCGGCAAAAATTCAGGGGATTGTTCCTTGGACTATTCTAAGAATATTTTGTCCTTTGATGATTTTTGAAAAACCTCTTTGTTTTGAAGATACAGGGGAAACAAAATTTTAGATAATAACATTTTATTATTAAAAATTACATGAAAATTTAACTTAACCTACAAAACTGTTGAAAATTATAGCGATTCATAATAGTCAAAGATAAAATGTTAATTGCTAATACATCACAAAACGAATTCAAATGAAAACCGTGTTTAATCTGTATTCCTTTACCATCTGAACTTATCAATTTTAAGTAAAAAAACTGGCCGTTTTTAGTAATTGGAATGTTGTTACACAAATTTAAAAATAAATTGTACTGACTTAGTAAACACAGTGCGGTACGCCTTTTTATTTAAACTATTATTAATTTTAAAAATATGAAAAATGTTGTTCGCCCTGTATCTTCGAAACAAAGAGGTTTTTCAAAAATCATCAAAGGACAAAACATGCTTAAAATAGTCCAAGGAACAACCCCCTGAATTTTTGCCGCATGTTTAGGAAACACCCTGTATATTACCTATATTAAACAGAGAGAATTGAACTACTTAGAATAAATTGAATGCACGCTTGCTATAGACACAATATCGAAAGAAAAGACCTCGAAGTTTTCTGAATTCTAAAAGAACAATTATTTCGATTAGATTATTTGCTGATGTAATTAACAAATAGACATTGAATAATTTGAAATTTATTATTAATGAAACAAAATTAAAGGTGATATCGTGTTGGAAGTATCCATACTATTTATGGATAAACGACCTTCGGAAAATTTTGGCTGAATTATTATGTTGAAGTTAAAAAAAAATTAATAATGGAGTTTATGTTTTCCTCCAAATTTCGCGTTCTCGTTTTTTTGGTCAGATGGAATTAATTATCATAAAGGCTAATTTTCTTGAGTTCAAGAGATAAAACAAGTATTACTGATGACTTTGGTGGTGAAATCCAATCTATATCTTATTGACTGTTTGTGAGGTCAATTTTTTAGGATATCTGTTTCAAAGTCTAATTATCACCAATTCTGATGTCATCAACATTCGATATAACAGACATTGCCGGCTTATTTCTAAGAAAACAGAGTGCCATAGGGTTGCCAAATATCTATAAATTTCAACTTTGAATCGGTGAAGATATTGAAGCTATAAATTTAATAATTCAGTAAAGTGTTGATATATTCCAGTCAAGTTCATTGAAGCGCACAATAAGTTTTAAAATGGCAGAATATCACTAATTTGAAATTTCATTTCAAATTTCACCAAGAATTTATGCAATAACAATAAAAAACTTGCGGAATTTTCATGAGATGAAGCAGTTTTTCTTAGGTAGCAACATTCATATTTCACGTATATAAATATATAAACTTTTTCGAAGATGAATTATTAAACCGTGAGTTGTATTTACTCATTGGGTTTTGATGTCGAGAATGAAAATATATTCAAAATGTTTATACATTTAATTTGGCAAAATTCTCCAACAAAGGCTGAATTTTCTCCAACTAAAGCATGAAATGAGAGAATTCTCAAGAAACTATCTAACACAAAAGCGCGCGCTTAATCTCGCAAATCCTTTGGAATGTTTCCAAGCGAGGTGGGCCGAAATCAGAATGCACATCGCAAAGTTTTGGCAACTAGTCGATTCTCGCCTAAAGTGCAGCGTGAGATCATCAACATAGAAACCTCCAAATTTACTGGCGAAAGTGTGTTGACCCCCCTGTCCGGTCCCAAGGATACGACCGTGTACACACGAATAGTCGGTATTTGCATCGCTATAACCGAAATATATTGCAGCGGCTCATTTTTATTTTTGTGGCGTATGTGCAAAAACAATAATGGTCGCTGGGTTGCTGCGCTGCCTGCCTTAAATATCAAACGAAAAACAAACACTTAGTAATGGTCTGAATAAATATAAATGCAGGAGTTGATAAACTGTCGAGCCATCCGCTGACATCATTTGCATGGAGCGTTGAATGAAATCGCAATAGGTATGAGCGGATATGCGGGCAGAACGCTTGCACTTATCTGCACTTCTGGGAATCTTTGCAGTCCAGGGTTTCGTAGACCAGAAAAAATACTTTAAAAAGTCTTAGATACTTCAGTACTTAAGAATCTAGAAAATTCTGAAAAAAATTTCGTCGGTTTACTGCCAAAACAAGATAAGCACATTTTTACCATTTTTGCGTTAGGGGAAAACCCGGATAGATGCCCCACTTTTTGAATTTGCCTCATATTTTTGAAAATATTGTTTTTATATGTGTAATTTCTATGAGTGTAGGAAGCCCCATTATTTGATTTGAAATACTCAGACTTCCCTTTGATATAGCAATCCCAAATTTCACAAAAATTTTATTTTTGTAGAACCCTTTTTTTGGGGATAGATGCCTACACGTATGGATAGTTGCCCCACCATAAAAGTACTGGGAGGGATAGATGCCTTTCATACTGCGTGAACCAAAAACCTAACTAAATACAATGAGATTTTCTATGCTTAAAACAGCAACTTTATCTACGCAACATGGATCGAATTAACAACAATTGTGCATTTTTAATTGAAATTTAAAAGCATATATTAAACGAAAAGTTGCATTCTTCATGTTAACAAAAAGCATTATTCACACATTCATGATAAATTAATGAAATAATAAGTATCAACAAAAATGATCAAGAATCAAGTTTAAAATCAAAATAACACAATGAATCGAAAATCTGCTGAGAAAATATGGTTTTAGTGTAGATGTCCTAAGGGGCACCTATACCTCAAAAAATCAGGGCAACTATCCTTTTCAATAGGGATAGATACCCATGAATTTTTTTAATAAATTAAGAAGAAAACGAAAACTATTTGTACTCAGATGTACACTCAATGAAACGCTGTATTGACGTAAGAAAAAAAAATCAATTTATTACCACTTCATAAGTTAAACAGCGGCAAATACTTACCCTAAAACTTTGGCGTGTTTGTGAAGTTCGTTGCGGAGATGATAGCACACACTAGCGAAAAACGGCTTCACTTTACAATAACCCTTACAAAACTAAGGTCCAGGGTGACTGTAGCAGCTACTTATAAAATTAATTTTTTGAAACATGTTTCGGAAGTTAGGTATTTTGAAAATGGGGCATCTATCCGGGTTTTACCCTAAGTGCATTTTCCCAACCATATTCGATATACAGTTACAGTGTGGAACAACCAAATGGAATAAATTCGATGAGGAATAAATGAAAGCGTGTTGAAAAAACGCTCGGGCACGTGGATTTGTAGTTTTAGAGGCGCATTTTTTTCAAACAAATAATTATACAGGTTGTTTCCTAAACATGCGGCAAAAATTCAGGGGATTGTTCCTTGGACTATTCTAAGAATATTTTGTCCTTTGATGATTTTTGAAAAACCTCTTTGTTTCGAAGATACAGGGGAAATAAAATTTTAGATAATAACATTTTATTATGAAAAATTACATGAAAATTTAGCTTAACCTACAAAAACTGTTGAAAATGACCACCTCTAGCCAGCATACAAGCATCCAATCTTCTCCTCATTGACTGCCGAGCCCTTTCAAAAACACCAGGATCATTTCTTATTAATTTAATCCGTATTCCTTTACCATCTGAACTTATCAAAACTCAGTCAAAAAACTGGCCGTTTTTAGTAATTGGAATGTTGTTAAACAAATTTAAAAATAAATTGTACCTACTTAGTAAACACAGTGCGGTACGCATTTTTATTTAAACTATTATTAATTTTAAAAATATGAAAAATGTTGTTCGCCCTGTATCTTCGAAACAAAGAGGTTTTTCAAAAATCTTCAAAGGACAAAAACATGCTTAAAATAGTCCAAGGAACAACCCCCTGAATTTTTGCCGCATGTTTAGGAAACACCCTGTATATTTCCATAAGAAGATATCCGATTCGAGTGAAATTTTTTTTAAAGAAGATTGATATACTGGTGTTCCTGCAGGACCATAGAATTTAATTTTAATTGTCAGGTTTTCATGAGCGCCTGTGTCGTTTTTCTTATAATATGACAAGATCGTATTCAATCTCGGAAAAATCTTGTTGGCGAGATCATATTCAGGTTGTGCTCAGCAATAAAAAAACAATGTCTAAAATATCTCAGGAATTTTTAGGATCGTTAATTTCTTTCAAGAGAAAAAATTATTCGCTCATTTTTCGGAAATTTGATAAGATATCAAGTTGCAACTGAGATAAACATTCGTATGTACTCGTATTTCGATAAAGTCCTGTGAAAATATTTGCATTGCTTCTAACTACCAAGATTAAAAATGAACTTTTATTGACCTCTGCACTACTTTCTTTTCAACTGTTTAAAGTTTTTCTTCAGTTGAATTCAATTATTTTTAATTAGAGATAGTGCTTACTCATCGTATGGCTCATACTAGAAATCTAAAAACATTTACCCATCCGAGATGTAATCTCAGCAGAATATTAGTACTATATTACGTATTCAGTTACTACCCATCTCAAAATATCTTTACAGATTCTTGATAAGATACCTTTAAAATTTCTTTTCATATCTGCTTGAATTTTCCCAATATATTAGGAAAGGTTATGTATTTCCTGTCCTAATCAGTTGAGAAAAAAATGTTGTGCAATCATCATTAGAAAAATTATTGTACTCTACTTCAGATACCTCAAAATTATTTTGCGATAAGACACTCGAACTCAATGATATCACAGGTATAAGGGTTAATACGTAAAAGTATATCAAGTTATAAGTAGACGTGTGGGTGTAGGTATAAACCAAAATGAACATCATTTCAATTGAAAAATCGGGGTAAATATACAGGGTGTCTGTGAACAAATGCGAGGGACTTTAGGAGATGATTCCTCGATGAAAATAAGCTGGGGTAGTTCATATAAATTTGTTTCGAAATCGACCCCCCTTCCAAGATACAGCCTTTGGAAGGCGATGACGAGTGGACAGTTTTTGTTTTTTTTTACAGCTTCTTAAAAACACTGAGTCATAAAACTATGCATAATATAAAGCACTAAGTAGATGTTACTCGCACAAATTTTTTAGATTTTAAAACTTTATTATTAGGGGTTGAAAATAACAACCTTCCATGATTTCCGTTTAACAATCCGTTTTTGTGGGATAGATTTTCTGAAAATCAAATTCTCTTATAGATTCCCATTCAATTCTGGAGAAAAAGGCTCCTATAAAATTTCGATACAGTCGATACTGTTCTAGGAAAAACTAAAACCTTACCAATTTTGAGCATAAACAATATCTCAGAACATTGATCATAACTGCTTGTAAGTTTTAATTTTTTTACGGTAAAAGTATCGACTGTATCGAGACTTTTTTTCTCCAGAATTGAATGGGAAACTATAAGTGAATTTTATTTTTCGAGAATATATCCCACGAAAATAATTTTTGGGAAACACAATTTTCAAAGGACTAAAAAAGATTAAAAACTATCAACTCATCATCGTCTTCCAAAGGCTGTATCTTGGAAAGGAGGTCAATTTCGAAAAAAAATTATATGAACTACCCCTACTTATTTCCATCGAGAAATCATCTCCCCAAGTCCCTCGCATTTGTTTACCGACGCCTTATACTTATTTTTGGCTATGCAAAATAATATTCAACTTCGCTTTCATTCGAGCTGTGCATCATTGCATCTATAAAATCAGGTATATAAAAATTCACTCCCTTGTCCTCTTTGAAAGAAGAAGGATTTCACTGCTTGCACTCAAAAAATCCAAAAATATTATTCTAATAATTCCTGATCCATAATTCGCATTCAATACGTAATAGAAGAATCAAATGTTATCGAAAGAATTGAAAATCATATTAATCATTTTTCTAGAATTACGCAAGTCCTTTTGGGACAATATTCTATAGCGTTAATGTCATTCACAGAAACCAGATCAATTTTTACTGTAAACAACATCATACAGGCCTAAAAATTTCGCAGGTTTGTTCATATTGAGAAAATAATAACGGACATAATATGAAGTTTTGTTTTTAATTTTTTTTTCAAGTCATGATGTACAGTTTCTATCGAGCAATTTCAGGGATACCTAATTATTAATTTTCGAAAAAATCCAGTGAATACTTGTACAAACATAGGAAAGAATTGAAATTCAGTGAGTGCCATTCTCTGATGCAATCCTATTCATCAGTATAATTTTTATCTTAAACAAATTGGTTGATAAAATAAATAGGGATTACTAACTGCAATGTTAATGTCCCAAACATTTTCATCTTTAAGCATTAAAAATACAGACACTCAGGTGAATAGCATCTGGTCGAAAAAATTCGAAATTCTCATGAATATTTGCCGTCGCTGGCATTGATTTTATTGGCATAGGCTCTCCTCCTTTGCGATAACAGAATAAGTCTAGATAAAACACTAATCGTCTGTTATGAAATTCTCTATTAGGATTTTTATATTTTATCTAATCTGGTCCTGGTCCTCGGTCGGTCAAGTACGAAACTGTTCTCATATTATGTCCTATTGAGATAGGACGTCTGAGTCTATATTGATAATTTAAACGAATATTGTACCACTTTGAAATAAAAAATGGAAGAACGCACTTACGTGAGGTCAGAAACGTTTGTTCATATTGGGATAACGATCTGGATATCCTGGAAACTATTGGTCTCAATCTATTAATTAAAATTTTCAAGCCAAACTCTAAATGAACTCCGAATAATATTGAAGTCGTTTTCTGGATGTTATCGTGTCAAAAGCCGGTCGTTTTTATACACAGCGTGATAACTTCTAGGTACTATATTAGGCCAAGCAATAGAGGTTTTTTACGTGACAAAAATACTACCTGAAATCTGACTGTGCAGTCATGCAATAGGTAGTTTCTACATGTTTTTCATGATTAATTCCACTCCTGAATCGTCTTAGGTTTTTTTTGAAAAGCGAAAAATAGCCAAAAAAATCCAAAATTTCGATTTTTCGCTTATAAAACGTGAAGTATTATTCTGATCGGAAAGCTGTTTAGGCACTTTTCGTAGAGAATTCAAAAACAAAAAAAATGAGAGGTGACACGTCTCAAGCGGATAATTAGTTTCCGAGAAAAGTCCAAAAAACTGGAAAAAAACATCAATTTTTAGAAAATTCATAACTTGGTCAATTTCTGAGATGAAGCGTAGTTGCTCTGAATTTAAGTAGTTATTAACATATACTTTATTGGTGCACAATTACAAAGCTGTCGGATAAATAGTTTTTGTACAATCGCAGTTTTCCGAATTCGACGTCCTTTTTTCAAGAAGGTCGTGATACTCGGCTACTTGTCGGATTTGAATTGTATAAAAAGCATTTTAAAGAAGAAATAAAATTCTTGAAATCGTTCATTCTCTCGATACCGACCGATAATGTTTAGTGGGTGAAAAACGGCGTCAAACAGGAGCAAAAAGGCTCGAATGCATCAAACTAGTCGCCCGCTACGCGACGCGCGAAAGATACAAGGTATACAGTTTTACCCTCGCCTAGCGGCCGACTCCCACTCCGCGACTAGTTTGATGCATTCGAGCCATTTTGCTCCTGTTTGACGCCGTTTTTCACCCACTAAACATTATCGGTCGGTATCGAGAGAATGAACGATTTGAAGAATTTTATTTCTTCTTTAAAATGCTTTTTGTAAAATTCAAATCCGACAAGTAGCCGAGTATCACGACCTTCTTGAAAAAAGGACGTCGAATTCGGAAAACTGCGATTGTACAATAGTAATTTACGTAACAAGTCCGGAAAATAGGGTTTTTTTGGACGAATAGACAAAATTCTAGGACGAGCGCAAGCGAGTCCTAGAAGTCTATGAGTCCAAAAAAACCATTTTCGGGCGTGTTGCGTACAATATTTTTTCGGCAACCGTCTAGAATAACAAATCAATGAGACGACACATTTCTTTTTATATATTTTAATTCTTATTTAAATTAAACAGAACAGAAAATATCACATATTAACAGAAACATTCTAATTCTTATTTATATTAATATTTATATTAAAATTCGAGCAATTACTGATATTGAAGGGATTCAATTTGTTTGAAATGCCTGGTATATTTAAATTCCTTTTGTTGAAGCCACAACAAGATGGCAAAGTTTCCGTTTCGCATCGATTATTTTCTTCTGGTGATTTTTGAATGGTCTTGGCAATTTTAATTTTGTTTTCAAGGGAATTATCTATATATCCTTCAGCCACATTGGTAGACTTCCAGCCACCGTGTCTCTTCAAATTTGTGATGTTTCCACCATTGTCAGCAAATAACGTCGCCGAAGTTCGACGAATGCTATGGCCTGTGTAATTTTTAGGATTGGGTAAATGTAAAAACTCTGCGATTTTCATTCCGAGACTCCCGAAAGTGTGGATACCAACAGGCTGAATCGAACATTTTCCCTTTTTGTAATTCACGAATAATCTGTTGTGTGGAGTATGAGATGGCCGTAAAGATAAATATTGTCTATACAACAGCAGGTTTTCTTGCCCAATTACAACAAAAGTTCTCTCAATATGTGTTTTGGAATCCGGTATTTTCACAAGCAACATGTCTTCCTTATCGTTTATTAAATCAATCGACATTTTTGTCAGTTCTTCTCTTCTGCACGCGCCGGCTAACCCAATAATTGTTGCTACCTGAAAAGTAAGTTGATACTTTTATATCCTACAATCGTAATATTTTGTTAAAATCACCTTCAGCATTAGATATGTATCATTATCCGCTTCTCTAATGAATTTGCTGATCTGTTCACTGCTGAAAACTTCTGATTTTTTGGCTTTGTAACCAACATTCTTCCTTTTAAGAAATGCGAGAACTTTTGGGAAAATGGCTATGTTCACATTTTCTTTACTAAAATGGTACTTTTCAACATAGAGTACATGCTCCACAGAGTGGAGGATTTGACTGTTTCTGATTTATGCGCCAAATAGGCCAACATTACATCCTCTGTTATAATTTTGCATTGCTTCATCTCCATCCATTTCGTGAACGAATCATACACGTTTTCATACCTTGATTTTGATTTTTCAGGCAATAATTGTGCTGTAGCAGCGGCTGCTATATTGGAAATTTCCCAAGGCACATTTTCATTGTCACTATCACTGCTGCTTTCCATATTTTAATGCGGATTGGGATTGCGATCAGAAAACATGCAAATTCTTGACAACTAATTTTATATGAACTGTCAGCCGTTTTCTCAGTGCTATGGTAACTTCATTTATCAAAAATATACCTACCAAGATTTTCATATTTACTATGATCAAAACGACGTGATTCTTCCCGGCCTAGTCCGGGAAGTACGTACTTCCCGGACTAGGCCGGGAAAGGCTTCTTTCTCAAAGAAAAAGCGTCCGGAAAGTGGGTACTTCCCGGACGGTTGCCGAAAAAAACTATTTATCCGACAGCTTTGTAATTGTGCACCAATAAAGTATATGTTAATAACTACTTAAATTCAGAGCAACTACGCTTCATCTCAGAGGAATTGACCATGTTATGAATTTTCGAAAAATTGATGTTTTTTCCCAGTTTTTTGGACTTTTCTCGGAAACTAATTACCCGCTTGAGACGTGTCACCTCTCATTTTTTTGTTTTTGAATTCTCTACAAGAAGTGCCTTAACAGCTTTTCGATCAGATCAATACTTCACGTTTTATAAGCGAAACAGCAAAATTTTGGATTTTTTTGGCTATTTTTCGCTTTTCAAAAAAAACCTAAGACGATTCAGGAGTGGAATTTATCATGAAAAACATGTAGAAACTACCTATTGCATGACTGCACACTCAGATTTCAGGTAGTATTTTTGTCACAAAATCGACCTTACGATAGCTCTATTGCTTGGTCTATATCAACAGATATTCTTTTTCTGAATGTTCAATATTGGTTGTTATGTATATGTGCATAATATTCTTCACTCAATTTATTCAAAAATTTTATAATTCGGCATTTGATGATATTTTTCTTAATTTTTTTCAGTCAACACCTTGTAAACACCCTGTGATAGTCCTGCAAGATGTCGCATGGACCGACCTGCATGCCCTCGTTGAATTCATATATCATGGAGAAGTTAATGTACACCAGAGATCTCTGTCGTCCTTCCTCAAAACGGCGGAGGTTCTTAGGGTCAGTGGTCTTACTCAACAACATGGAGAAGATCGCGAACAGGTAATATTTTTTGAGTGAATAATTCGTCAAATAAATATATGTCCCGAAATATGTATACAGGGTGTCCCGTAAATACCACGCGAAAGTGACACTGGAGATAGATTGACACTAGGTCTTTCAGATAGCATCAACATGACCTCAGTAAAAGTCCGCTGGTTTTCGAGATATAACCACTTTTGTGTTTTTTTGAAAATCTCCAATTTTCGGTCTTCAAACTCATGTTTTTTTTACCTAGGCAACCCTGAATAGTTGCTTTAAACAATGAAGTAATAACTTCACCGAGAACTAGAACAAAATCCTTTAAAAAAATGTCTAACTTGTTGTATTTTATGACGAAGTTAAAACGTTAACTTAAGTTTGACTGACTGATGTGAAAAAAATCAGACTGAATTGACAAATAATCGTAAAAACTGGTCCATTTCCAGCACTTTTCAAAATGATACAACACTACCAATTTCAATGTCAAACCTTAGAAATTATAATTTTGTCGCGAGAGATGTGTTTATGCCGAAATAATTAAAAATTAGGAGAAATGCACAAGTATCACCTGTTGCCAAATTACACGTTGCTTGATATTCTTTCCTCGCTACCGTTTCAAACAACCATTATTTTTGCTCTTCTTTCTCTTTTATCTCACTTTCTCTTTCATTTTTTGTTTGCAAAAGTGGTGATATCTCGAAAACCAGCGGACTTTTACTGAGGTCATGTTGATGCTATCTGATAGACGTAATGCCAATCTATCTCCAGTGTCACTTTCGCGTGGTATTTACGGGACACCCTGTATATGCCAGCGTTTCCCAACCTAAGAAGCGCGCCCCCCTTGGGAGACGCGAATGAATTCGAGGGGGGCGCCAACAACCCGCCCCTGTCCCAAACGGTTCTTGCATGGTTCGAATTAGAACCACTTTACTAACTGAAGGGGGCGCGATGAAATTTAAGATTGGGAAAATTGGGCCGCGAATACTGAATTGTTGGGAAACGCTGATATATGCAACAAATTACATCTATTTAAAATTTACAACCCACTTCGAAACAACTCTGTAACTTCATGTAGAGCCCTTTAGCCATCCTGAAATTAGAATATTGGACAATTATTTTCAGATGTTCTGTAGTCTCCTCTGCTTCTCCGCATTCGCAACTAGGACTCTGAACTGAATTCTACTTGAAAAGCATGCTATCACAACGACCATGACCTGTTTTATACGATTAAGAACAATTCAAATTTTCCTTGGGAGATCAAATCCTGGAACTTTATTGGAAGAATCAGTTATTAAATCTTTGTTTTGAATATTACATGTGTTCCACTCGCATTGCCAAATTGCTTTAACGTTTTTATTCGAGGTCAGAAAGTAATTGAACTAAAATGGTTTACGTGATTTTAATCGTGGAACCTTATTATCTGGAATATTGGAAAGTGTTGGATATGAATTTGTAGAATTAAATTTGTTCCAAATTTTCAAAGTTTAACATGTTTCAGCTGGCACAAGTCCAAAGCCTGGTGCGATATCCACAAACGCCGCCCGTCTCAAACAGCCACCCGCCCAATTTCACAGACAAGTTAGTATCGGACTCCTTCTTCACCTCACCATCATCACCGCCACACGGCGCCACTGTAAACCAACTACTCAGACGTGCCGCCATGCAACACAGGAGGGAAAGGAGGATATCTATAGACCCGGAAAATGAGCACAAACGCGCTAGGTATATCAATATACTATATAATATTCTTTTGAGATCAAGAGCTAACATAATACACTGCGCAAAAAATTAACGCACATTGTGGAAATCTCAAATTTATTCTTCAACTGAAGATGTTCTCAATGATAATTATTTTTATCAGAATTATGCATGCATATGTTATCCACTTTCAACGTTTTTCTTCAATACAGATGTTTTTTCCTAGCAGGAATAAAATGGATGAGATTATCAGATTTTGAATGTATTGGCTCCATTCTGAAATCAGTTGTTCTCAATCAATTCTAGTGATCAATGGTTTTTCTTTCGTTTGATTTTCTACACTCGATCGCTATGCAACGCGAAACACGCCATTTGACCCAAGAGGAATGTGCCCAAGAGGTAGTTTTGCGAGAAGAAGGAGGGACATACAGAAGAATTGCGAAAAGGTTTGGAGTTTTCCATACGAGTGTGTCCAGAATGTTGCAGCGATTCAGGCGCGTTTGGATTTTGCGAGAGAGCATATCCATTGGGAAGAGGCTGATTTGGAAAAAGTTCTCTTCACAGATGAGTCTAGATTCTGCCTCTACCATTGTGATCTACGTTCCCTTGTATACAGTTGTCCACATGAAAGATTTGCTCAGTGCAATTTCCTGAATAGGGGAAAGGCAGGCAAGATGGCATAGTAGGGCCATATGGCATACCATATTTACTGAATGATCCACTGCGAGTGGAATCCTAGAACTCAGTGCAAATGTTCGAATAAGTTAACAACAGTGTACGAACGTTGTTTCAAGGGATCCGTTACGGTAGTTGATGACTTAGTCGTGAAAAATTGGTATGAGCGTCTACAACTTCGACGTAAGCTCTCTCTTCTCGTCTATATTACTGTAAGTACAGATTATTTCACTAACTTTTTTATATCCGAGTAGAATTGTACTTTTATTGTGATCCTTTTCATGTATTTACCTTGACAAAAAGATGTCACAAAAACGTTGATTTAATATTCGTTTTTTTGACACGTGGTTAGGGCAAGTTGACATACATAGAGGCTGGGTAAAATGGCATGGTACTTTTTATTAACAATAAAATATTTTTTCAGATGGTCTTCAATTATCGAAGGAAAACCAACAGAGGAGAGTGGGATGAGAATAATATGTTAAAAGCTTTGGAAGCTGTAAGAAAAAAACAAATGGGATAGGCCCTTGCTAGTAAAACATTCAATGTACCTTTTTTATTCATATGAATTATGAATATGATTTTTTTTTGTTTATATGAATATAAATAAATTTCTATTTCTTGTATGATATGTTATTTATTGGAATTTTGTTTTTTCACCTCAAAATGTTTCATATTATATGATATGCCATCTTGCCCGACACTGTGAGGCAAAATGGTTTTTCGGATGTTACAGATTATCGCGATTTTTTTTTGTCTATAATTTTTTTATTCATATCTTTTTTCAAAAATTGATAGCTAACTTGATTGGCTAGAGATTCAACTAATGCTGTGCTCTATTTTTTTTTCCTCATAAGAGATATCGATTTTCAAAAGATTGTATGCCATCTTGCCTGCCTCTCCCCTACTACTGGTTTCGGGGGAGGATTGATTATGGTATGGGGTGGAATATCTTTGACTGCTCGCACATACCTAGTGGTCGTTGATAATGGAGCTATGAATGCTAATAGGTATATAAGGAACATCCTTGAGAGCATGTAGTGCTATTTGTCCCATACATTGGTAAAAATTTCATTTTTATGGACGATAATGCCAGACCCCTATCGTGCACGCATCGTTCAGGAGTACCTTGAAGAGGTTGAAGTCTCTCGAATGGAATGGCCAGCAAGAAATCCAGATCTCACTTCGATTGAGCAGGTTTGGAACAACCTCAATGGAAGGCTGAGAAGTTAAGGAAATCATCCAGCTACTCTTATTGACTTAGGAATACAACTCAAGAGGTGGAAATACCAAGTATTGAATCACTTATCAGCATTCTTCCATTTAATGTGTCTTGTTTCGTTCAAAACTTTCCCGAGAGAACATAAAATAAGTTATAAAATGACTGTAGAGTTAACTTTCATTAAAATGAGATTTTCAGAATGTGCGTTAATTTTTTTGCGCGGTGTATTTGCCTTAAATCTTTGAATATTGCATGTGTTCCACTGGGAATGTCAAATTTCTTTATCACTTTCATTCGAGGTCAAAAAATAATTATAGGTACCATAAAGGTTTAATGGCCGGTTTCTGAGGTTTTACTTTAACCGTCCAATAGTAAACGGTTCGATAAATATAAAATCAATCGATAACCTCTTGATAAAGGTAGCTGAGTTTCTGACGTCTTTTTCGGTTGTCAGTTAACTATCTATTCGATAACAGTTGATTAACGGTAGTCTCGCAAGTTCCTTCCTAGATCAACAGATGTCGCGACATACAAATTGACGTTTTGATTATGAGTTTTGCAAATTTTACTTGAAACTGCACGCCTGAAACTCAAAATAATGAGATTTTCCATACGAAATATCAAATCGATTTCATTTTCATGTATATTTATGTCTTATGTATATTTAGATCATTACTAATGATGATTTGAAAAGTTCCTGTCGCATAGAACCGTAAAGATATAAGCACTTGTTGAGAGACGGTTAAAGTGCAATTCCTTTCAGATATTGGAGCTAATACAGAACTCAATTCATTACATAAGTGTAAAACTGTTTGCTTGTTGAATCTGTACCTCATTTCGAATTAATCATCTGTTACATTTCGAGAGGTGATCTACGAACCCGTATAAATCTGGATACAGAAATATTGCCAATGAATTCCATTGCCTCTTCATCTGATGAAGAGCTGGAACTAGAGGATAATCTTCTTGTATTATATTCCATTATTACACAACTCGTTCAATATAATTTGTTAGAATGTTGATATGAATCCAAATCCGGTACTCCGTCAAATCAAAATGAAAAAGTGAGGTTGGAGTTGACAAATCAAACGCCACAATGCCCATGCGCCATTCACTAAATCTACAGATAACCGGCCATTTTTGGTCGGTTGAAATAAACTGACTTTATTGGCTGGTTATCTTTCTAAGCGCTACTCAGAAACCGAAATCTGCGCTTATCCATCTGTCAAATTTGACAGATAGATAAACTGCGGTTAAAACGACCTCAGAAACCGGCCATATAAGTGATTTTAATCGAGGAATCTTATTATCTAGGTCAGAACACATCATCGGCAATAACAACAATAACGAGCTCAACCTATCTCAACACACACAGCCTCCGCCTCAGACTCAGCCTGCAGACTTCTCGCCGAGCGCCATGAAGAACAACGCGCTCAACCTAACCTAGGATCGATGCACACAGGGAGTTCGAAGGCAACGGCATCAGCAGCACAGAAAGGGAGAACTCTCCGATATCTCCTTCTCTGCTGCCGCAGAGGTGCAACGACAGCAAAGTCAAATCCGAACCAATGGAACTTTTATGTAGTACAAATAATCAGGACGATAACAGTAACGACTCAGGGATACGGCCACGCCGAATGACAACGGCCTACGAATCTACCTCAGGGGCCGCACTCGGGCAGTTCTGCCGGGGACCATGAGGATCACGACAGTCCTATAGGTGGCCCGCCTTATCTGACGGATAGCAAGCTTTTTGCCACTGCCGCCAGCGGTTTCAATTTTACGATGGCCGCACTGGCGGCTGAACCTTCGGGGCTTGGAGGTAAGTATTATCTTGGGTTGACTTCACATATTACTATAGTCCAGAGATTCCCAACAAAATTTTTCCAAGAACCCCTTCATCAAGGTACTACCGAGACGTGAACACTCATTATTTCTTTAAGACCTAAACAATCCCATCAACGCACAAAGAACATGCATGGTGGTAATATCAAACAGAGCATTCATAGATAGCTATTTCGCCCTATTTGGGCTCTTCAGCATGGAGGAGCTCTGCCTGAAAGGCAATCTAGGTTCCCTTATTTGAAGACATGTTGCCTATTTCTGAGTATAAACAGAAACAAAGCGCCACCTCCTGGATGTGTGCGTTGACGGGATTAGTTCTGATATATGAGTCAGTGGCGGCTTGTCCTATGAGGCAGGTGAGGCAGTGCCTCACCAAATAAATTACGGAAATCACAAATAATATCAAGCGAATTAATCCAATATTTCATTAATCAATTTCATCATCCCATTATGTTCTTCAGTCTCAATTTTTGTACGATACTGCACTCGTCTTCCATAATATCCGAGCTCAATCTCAAGCCGGCTACAGCTACAGACGTCTGTAACATTACACGTTACGATGAATGCACAAAAATCGGACCGTAACGTTACATGTTACAGGCGTTAAGGTCCGATTTTTGTACATTCACCTCACTTCCTCTTCAAGGCGTAAACGGTGAGGTGAGGCTTGCCTCACGCGTTTCCTTGTCTAGCGCGTTATTCACATCGACGTGACGAGATCATGAACCTCCCCTTCGTAGTTTATCTATTGCGGCTTCTAAGGTGAATTGAGGCTAGCCTCAGTAACAACTTATAGAACATTTGAAGCGTTTTATCTCAGAAACGGTGCCTCGTAGGAAAAAAAGTATTGATACATTTTTTGAAGATAATTTTAACATCTACATTTTTGTTTGATGAAACTCACCGTTTTGCTGAAAATCGCGAAAAAACTCATTTTTCGACCTTTGAACTTGCATAAATTTTTGTCCATCCACGGGAATGATTGAGAACTTTTATATATTATTTATTATTATGTTTTGAACAATTTTACCGATTTTCAGCTTGTTGGAATTTTATGTAACTTCACCCTAATTTTTTGGTCTGGATTGACCGGACTATCTACCCTTGATCCGTGATCGTTTCGTTTCGTTTCATCGGCAAACTGCACATATTCGGGTTAATCGTGAAGCGGAAGATAGTGAAATTTCACTTTGGTTTGGGTTTATTGGGTTTGTGCAGTACTTGTGATATTGCAGAGTTTTCAATAAAACAGCAACAGTTTTTGAGTCATTCCTATGAGTATAAAATATGTACAATTGAAGAAGTTATACAACCTATTCTAAATCTTGACTATCGGTTCGGTAGGAAAATCGAATCGGAGTTTCAAAATAAGAGTACTACTGGCCTACTGGCAGTGTAACTCTAATCAAATAATTTTTGGCAGTGTTAATAATACATATTCCGATAGGGTTTAGTGAAAAACTGGTTGAAGCGAGTTGAAAAACTTATCTCAGGGCAATTACCACCCACCAATAAAACGCTATAGAATCATTGGAGCATTAATACCGAAGGATTTTTTCATAATGATAAGTATGCAGCTGACAAAAAAGAGTTTATAAGATTAATATTTTTTTTGATGTGCCTCATCACTTTATTCTGTCACAAGCCGCCACAGATCCATATAAGTACCAGTGAATGATTTTACTGATTAATTTATTTCATTTCAGGCTTGAATTCATCTTTGACAGGAAAGACACACTTGCCGGTACGTCTCAAGGTAAGACTAAATTACCTTTTCACAAATTAAAAATCTACAAACTGAACGTTATTTCCCCTCAAACAATAGAATTCAGTTTGTATGTTTTGCCTGAGTATCAGCTGGTTTTGTTCTACAAACAACTCTCTAATTCTTATTTAATCACAATGCCCTGGGTGTTCACTAGAACGAAACCAGTTCCACCTGAATATGTTTGTTCAAAATCACCCATAGATTCCTCTAGATCTTTTTGAATGTTCTCGAGTGCACTTTGAACAGGCATGTTTGTTTCGTACCTCCATGTTAACTTTTCGTTGGTTAAAATGGAAGCGATCATTTTCTGTGGTTTTAACTAATATATGTTATGTTGGAATGTCGTTTAACAATATGTGTTTTGTTTTTAATTGTTCCTGGTCTGTTTGTGCTGTCTCATTTAGTTACCGATTGTTATGTTCGATTTGGGGGAGCCAAAGATTCAAGCAATGCTCGGAGCTTTCACTTGCTGAATATAACTGATGTAAAATTTCACGTTAAATGTATCTATCGAAACTAAAATTTTAGATTGTAGAAGGTAATTGAAATCATTTATTACATGTACACATAGTACAAGTATTCAGAAACAATAGCATTGTTATATATTTGAATGACATTCAGATATGAATGTTATCATGATGCAATATACATATAATTATTACTCATACGTAGTCAGTTTCTTGTCCTGTTTGTTCATTTGTTACAGGTTGTTCGGTTTTTCGTTAAGTTGTTAATTCACATATTCATCAATGTAAGCATCGACGGTTTAAATGCGTTTCAATGTCGTGCGTGAAACAATTCTTCAAGAAGTTTGGTGTGTTTTTTGGGTAGTCTCTTTCCTCAGTACGTTAAGGTTCGTTTATTATACAGGGTGTTTCCTAAACATGCGGCAAAAATTTAGGGGATTGTTCCTTGGACTATTCTAAGAATATTTTGTCCTTTGATGATTTTTGAAAAACCTCTTTGTTTCGAAGATACAGGGGAAGCAGAATGTTAGATAATAACATTTTATTATGAAAAATTACATGAAATTCAACCTAACCTACAAAAACTGTTGGAAATGACCACCTCTAGCCAAAAAAAACGAATTCAAATGAAAACCGTGTCTGTATTCCTTTACCATCTGAACTTATCAATTTTAAGTAAAAAAACTGGTCGTTTATAGTAATTGGAATGTTGTTAAACAAATTTAAAAATAAATTGTACCTACTTAGTAAACACAGTGCGGTACGCATTTTTATTTAAACTATTATTAATTTTAAAAATATGAAAATGTTGTTCTCCCTGAATCTTCCGAACAAAGAGGTTTTTCAAAAATCATCAAGGGACAAAACATGCTTAAAATAGTCCAAGGAACAACCCCCTGAATTTTTGCCGCATGTTTAGGAAACACCCTGTAGAATCAATAATCTCCATCAAAGTTATTTCAATCGGTTGAAAGCTTTATTTGGATATATTGTCCAAAAAATTCAATTTCATTCATTCCATATGTTGTTAAATCCTTGAAAGAACTTAGTTATTCGTAAAAGTTCAATACGATTATCAAATTCCATTCAGAATTATAGAAAATGTTAATAAATAGTCCTCTAATTAAAATAATAGATACACGTAGGTGCCTGCGTATTCGCCATTTTGCAGCGCGTTGATCATTGGCCTACGCTATTTCGAATAATTCTATAGTTGAGAAGTCGATCCAACATTCCATTGAAATATGAATAAATTTGAATTTATTTTGATGTTTAAAAGTTCGACTTATGACAAATCACAATCAACTGAAAATGCTTCAAATGAAATCTTCTCGAACTGCAAAATTTTTACAAGTTAGTAGTATTATTTACATTGACAGTTCTCAAGTACTTGCCTCTAATTTCATTCATCCTTTTAATTTCAGAGTTCCTGGAACAATGTATTTCTCAATAAACGTTCTCAAACTATTCAAAAACGATATTCGTACCTTATTTTATTATTCGTATCTATTTGTTTTCCTTTTCACGTACTTGCTTCTAATTTCATTCATCCTTCTAATTCAATCGTTCCTGAACAAATATGTTTAGTAATAAACGTTATAAAGTATGAAAAAACGATATCATACCTTGTTTCATTTGGATCTGGCCTTTTTCGT
>CM024248.1:30491019-30559126 GCA_013421045.1 Propylea japonica
AAGAAATAGACGAAATAGTTGTATTCTAAGGAACGCAAAAAATATATATTGGAGACTTTATATCTTGTTCGTAAGTAAATATGAGAGCCTTGATCTTAGTTGGTGGAATATGGAACCAGGCTCAGGCCTTTAACTTTGAGCAGACCGAAACCTCTGGTGGAATTTGCTAACAAACCAATCTTGTTGCATCAAATTGAAGCTTTAGTGGAGGCTGGAGTTACAGAAGTTATATTGGCTGTTCCTATAGAGCTGAACAGATGGAACAGGAGCTTACAGTGAAGCAACCAACTTGGAATCAACATAATCTTTTCCCATGAACTGAACCGCTTGGAACTGCTGGTCCCATAGCTCTGGCAAAAAAACTTTTAGAGAAAAGTGACAAACCTTTTTCGTACTGAATTCTGATATCATTTGCGATTTTCCTTTCAAAGAACTGGCCAAATTTCATGAAGCTAAAGGCAAGAGGGTACAATTGTTGTTACCAAGGTTGAAGAACCTTCAAAGTATGGCGTGGTGTTTATGATAGTGATAGCTGTGTAGAAAGTTTGGGAAGAAACCCCAGGAATTCATTTCAAATAAATAAATGCTGGCCTGTACTTCTGAGTCCAGATGTTCTCAAAAGAATAGAACTGAGACCAACCTCTATTGAGAAGGAAGTATTTCCTGGCATGGCAAGAGGAAAAACAACTTTGTGCTTTTGAACTTGAAGGTTTTTGGATGGATGTTGGTCAGCCTAAAGATTTTTTGACTGGTATGTGCCTCTATTTGAAGTTCTTGAGGGCAAAACATCCCAGTCGTCTGTATAAAGCACCAGGAGTTGTCGGTAATGTGTGTGGTAGATCCTACAGCAAAAATTGGAAAGAACTGTCAAATTGGACCAAACGTGACCATAGGACCAGCGTCGTAACAATTGAAGATGGTAAGCGGTTAAGAGTAAATATAAGTTAATATTATAATTTAATTACATTTTTCTTCAGGAGTATGTGTGAAGCGAAGTACCATCTTGAGAGATGTTGAAGATAAGGTCAAATTCATGGTTGGAAAGTTGCATAGTGGGTTGGCGTTTTCTGTAGGTCGGTGGGTCAGAATGGAGGAATCACTGTACTTGGAGAAGATGTCATAGTAACTGATGAAACATACATAAACGGAGGTCAGGTACTACCGCACAAAAATATTGTAAGCTCTGTTCCAGATCCACAAATTATAATGTAATCTTAAATGAAAACTATATGTTATTTATTTATAAAGGGATGATCTTCGAATTGGTAGATAATTAATGATTTAATGGCTCTTCGAAGAGTTTATAGTTAATATTTCTGGACATTCCCAATGTTTATAATTTGTTAGAATATTTTTTGATGTTTTGATAGTGTTATCAAAAATCCTGTATTTTTTTACTGAACCTCTTGAATGGCAATCAATAATAAAAAATCACAAGTTTTTATCTTGAGTTTCTCCAGCAAACCAACTCAATGAGAAAACTTGAGAAAAGTATCTCGTTGAGTAAAATTCATAAGATAGAAGAATGTCAAGTAGCGTTTGGTGCGGTCAGTACCTGAATGGGGGGCCGGACTCTGTAGACTATAAACTTTGTTTTTTAACAAAGCTATCAATAAATGCTCGAATTCTTATGACACCAAATCAGTACTAATCATGAAATGTTTTATAGTATTGATATCGTGTCGACAATGCCTTGAAAAGATTTTACTAGCCGTAGAATAAGAAAGTAATTGTTTATTATTTCTGCGCTTCGAACATATTTCCGAATATCGCTAAATAACTTTGTTTAGCTGTATACATTGATTATGAAGCAGTCGTTCGTTCTGCCGCACTTAAATACAATGATTTTTATATTTAGCGTATTTTTTTTGCAGATGAAATCATTAACACAAAAAAAAATCTGATTGTCAAAAATATTTTTTGTCTATGAACTGCTCATTTGTTGAATATTCTGACATTGACGTTTGACTTCAAAAAGACACTTAAAATGTCGGCGATTTCAAGTTTCTCGTAAGAACAAACAAGCTTTGTAATTACAATAAATTTTCATATTTATTTAAGCGTTTCGTTCATTTCAAATACGTAACTGAAATAGTGGAACAGTGGCAAATAAATAAGTGTATTGTAAAGATGGCTGATCGTATAAAAGTATGTACACACATAGGTTCTAGGAGAAATTTGTATATCGAATCTTATATTTTAGAATATACCGGAACAAAGCTCAAAGCCTTTTCTATTGGAACTATGGGAAGTAGGGCATTATCTAAACGAGAACTCAAGGAACAACGTAAAAGGAGGAAGAAAGGGCTGCTGCTCATGTGAGATTACAGTGGAAGTTTTAGAATATGTCTTAACATTCAACTTGTTCTAGGTTTTTCAAGAATTTGTGGAAACCTTCCAAGAAACACCTATAAATGGGGGAAATAAAGTTTGGGTCAAAGCTGGCACATACGATGCAGGAGCAAGGAGTAAGTAGAAACATCTGAATTACTCACTTTTATGTTTTGTCATGGTTTCAGGGGAAGACACAAAAGACAAGGGTAAACTTTATAAACCACAATCTAGAATATCTACTTCTCATGAATCTATGTCATGCTGAGAGAAACTCAGCCTACGCAAAACTATTATCAACTGAAAAGAAGCCTGAAAGGCTAGGAAAGAAAAAGCACCCAACTAAAGTAATTTAGAGGCATTCAAAGAAGAACTGAGACAGTATGTATATTTCAGTAATGATATAATGTTGGTTTCTATTTTATAACTTTTAAGGATGCAAGAAGAAAGAGAAGAACGTCACAAGTACAAAGGAGCGTTCAAAACCCCATTGATAATGATCTGGATTGTTTATGCGAGGGGGTGATCTTGGTTCATTTGACAATGGTGATCCAACAAATACCAACATTTACTTGGGAAATTTAAATCCTAAGGTGATTAGTTATATAGATAAGTTTTATCACATTTAATGGTATGTTCAATTTTCAGATAACAGAACAGCAATTAATGGAAATATTTGGCAGATATGGTCCATTGCCAGCATCAAATAATGTGGCCTAGATCTGATGAGGAAAGGCAAGAGGTAGAAATTGTGGATTTGTTGCCTATATGAGTAGAAAAGACGGTGAAAAGGGCCCTTCGTAATTTGAATGGCAAAGAAATCGAAGGATATGAGATGAAACTAGGTTGGGGAAAATCTGTCATCATTCCACCTTACCCTATTTACATACCACCAAGTCTGCTTGATTAGCTATGCCCCCACCACCTTCTGGATTGCCCTTCAATGCCCTACCACTTCCTGAAGACAAAGATACTCTTCCAAAATCAGTTGAAGAATTAAATAGGATACTTCAGCGAGCAGTTGTGAAAGTAGTGATACCTACAGATCGTAATTTGTTGATGCTTATACATAGAACTGTAGAGTTTGTTGTTAGGGAAGGGCCACTTATCGAAGCAATGATTATGAATAGGGAAATTAACAATCCACAGTTTAGGTAAACTGAACATATATTTTATCGAGTGCGTCATTGTACTAATTTCATTTTTAGATTTATATTCGAAAATCAGAGTCCTGCTCATATATATTATAGATGGAAGCTTTATTCCATTCTACATGGGGACTCCAAAAAGAGTGGAACACAAAAGAATTCAGGATGTCAAGGGTGAGCTGTTTTATTAATAATGATTCGTCAAATGTTAATTTAAGTGAGTTTCATTGGAAATTGTTAATTTTTTCTTTTGATACAGGAGGATCAATATGGAAACCCCAATCATGCATTCTTATACTGCTGGAATGCCAGATGAACTCGTTTAGTGATGATGATGGTAAAGAAAACTCAAAGGGTTCTCTATCGAATAGGTATGTATGATTTCATTTGAATATACCAACTGACAAAGTAGTTATACTTTGCCACATTTTGTTGAGCTCTTTAGTGAATTCTATTAATCTTTCTTTCATCAGTCAACGAGATAGGTTAGAAGATTTGATTCGAGGCCTCACTTTGGAGAAACTGAAGATCGGTGAAGTGATGGTGTTCTGCATGAGCACAGTGACGCAGCTGATGAAGTTGTGGAATGCATCACAGAATCTCTGTCAAATCCAAACACTCAAATTTCTAAAATAATTGCAAGGTTATACTTGGTGTCTGATATACTTCATATTGTGGGGTCAAAGTGAACAAAGCATCCTTTTATAGGAAAGCGTGAGTACTTTTCACAAGATGATTGGTTGTTTGAATTATCAGTTTACATTACAGGTTTGAAGCAAATTGATCGAAATATTCCATTACGTTAAGCTTATTATGACAAATTAGAGGGTAGGTTACAAGCTGAGGGTTTCAAAGTTCGTGTATTGAGAATTTTGAAGGCGTGGGAAGACACTATATTTCCACCAGATTTTATGAACAAAATGCACAATATATTTTTGGGATTGAAGAGGTAAATATGAGTTTTTTCCATGATTATTCTCAGTTATTTTTATTTTGTTTTATATTACTCAGGAGGAGAAAGAACCAGTTGTTCCTGATGTAAGTTTGAACATAGACGGAGCTCCATTCATGATCACGAAAGCGATGATGAAATGCCTCCAATGGATGGTGCTCTACTACTGAAAAATGTTATGAAGCAATATAGAAGCCCTCGCCTGATCCAGACATGGATATCGATGGTAATGATAAGATGAATGAATTCATTTATTCTTAAAAAAACTGAGTTTAATGCTCAAATGATTAACCTAATATCAATTGACTATTCTAGGAGTAGAAATAAAGGACACTTCTCTGGATGATTCGCAAAAGACGGAGGCAACTCTTCCAGGTTTTATCGTGTCCAAATGGGAAACTGTGGATCCGGAACAGATTGAAGCTCAGGCCATGACTACCAGTAAATGGGATTTACTTGACAACAGTGGAGACGGCAGTCAGGACAGCAATCAGCATGATGGTCAGGATATTGATTATTCTGATTCAAGGTATTACAGTGTGAATATGTTTAAATTCCATTCATTTTGAGATGAGGCTTGAAAAAATTTCTTGTTATTTTCATTGAAAATAAATCGGTCTCTGTTGATCCGATTATAATGATTGATACAACATTTTATAGGTAAATTAATTCTCTACAAACGCCTCTATTGACCACTTTCCTCTATAACCTACGTTTTCGAAATTATTCAAATAAACTTCGTAGCAGAAGGAAAAATACATTTTCCTTTTGTTTGGAATAAATCGGTCTCTGTTGATCCGATTATATGATTTATACCTCATTTTATAGGTAAATTAATTCTCTACAAAAGCGCTATTGGCACTCTTCCCTTATACTACCGTTTTCGAAATTTTTAATAAACTTGGTAGCAGAAGGAAAAATACATTTTTTCTTTTTCGTTTGGAATAAATCGGTCTCTGTTGATCCGACTATAATGATTGATACCTCATTTTATAGGTAAATTAATTCTCTACAAACGCCATTGACACTTCCTCTATAACCTACCGTTTTCGAAATTTTTAAATAAACTTGGAGCAGAAGAAAAATACATTTTTTCCTCTTTCGTTTGAAAATAAATCGGTCTCTGTTGATCCGATTATAATGATTGATACCTCATTTTATAGGTAAATTAATTCTCTACAAACGCCCTATTGACCACTTTCTCTATAACCTACCGTTTTCGAAATTTTTCAAATAAACTTGAGAGCAGAAGGAAAAATACATTTTTTCCTCTTTCGTTGAAATAAATCGGTCTCTGTTGATCCGATTATAATGATTGATACCTCATTTTATAGGTAAATTAATTCTCTACAAACGCCCTATTGACCACTTCCTCTATAACCTACCGTTTTCGAGATTTTCAAATAAACTTGGTAGCAGAAGGAAAAATACATTTTTTCCTCTTTCGTTTGAAATAAATCGGTCTCTGCTGATCCGATATAATGATTGATACCTCATTTTATAGGTAAATTAATTCTCTACAAACGCCCAATGACCACTTCCTCTATAACCTACCATTTCGAAATTCTCAAATAAACTTGGTAGCAGAAGGAAAAATACATTTTCCTCTTTCGTTTGAATAAATCGGTTCTCTGCTGATCCGATTATAATGATTGATACTCATTTATAGGTAAATTATTCTCTACAAACGCCCTATTGACCACATTCTTCCATAACCTACCGTTTTCGAAATTTTTCAAATAAACTCGGTAGCAGAAGGAAAAATCCATTTTTCCATCTTTCGTTGGAAATAAGTCGGCCTCTGGTGATCCGATTGGAATGAGTGATACTTCATTTCATAGGTAATTTAATTCTCTACAAACGCCCTATTGACCACATTCTTCCATAACCTACCGTTTTCGAAATTTTTCAAATAAACTCGGTAGCAGATGGAAAAATCCATTTTTCCATCTTTCGTTGGAAATAAGTCGGCCTCTGGTGATCCGATTGGAATGAGTGATACTTCATTTCATAGGTAATTTAATTCTCTACAAACGCCCTATTGACCACATTCTTCCATAACCTACCGTTTTCGAAATTTTTCAAATAAACTCGGTAGCAGAAGGAAAAATACATTTTTCCTCTTTCGTTTGAAATAAATCGTGTCTCTGCGATCCGATTATAATGATTAATACCTCATTTTATAGGTAAATTAATTCTCTACAAACGCCCTATTGACCACTTTCCTCTATAACCTACCGTTTTCAAAATTTTTCAAATAAACTTGGTAGCAGAAGGAAAAATACATAGGTTTGTTCAAACAGCTGATTTGTACGGTAATTTGACGGTCACAAAACTGTAGTAATCGATCTATGCGCACGTCTAAACTTTGACCGTACAAGAAACCGTCCAAACAGTACATGCTACCAGGGATCGAAATGACGACACAAATCCCTTCCACTCACGGTCCCGAAGCGATGGAACAAAACGAAACCGTTCTCAAAACGATACATTTTCAGATGGAACACATTTTTCTATTGCGCAGAATCCTGACGATCATTGTACGGTCAATCTTGAGTTGAACAAACCTCTTTTTTCCTCTTTCGTTTGAATAAATCGGTCTCTGCTGATCCGATTTAATGATTGATACCTCATTTTATAGGTAAATTAATTCTCCAAACGCCCTATGACCACTTCCTCTATAACCTACCGTTTTCGAAATTTTCAAATAAACTTGGTAGCAGAAGAAAAATACATTTTTTCCTCTTTCGTTTGAAATAAATCGGTCTCTGTGATCCGATTATAATGATTGATACCTCATTATAGGTAAATTAATTCTCTACAACGACCCCTATTGACCACTTTCCTCTATAACCTACCGTTTTCGAAATTTTCAAATAAACTTGGTAGCAGAAGGAAAAATAAATTTTTTCCTCTTTCGTTTGAAATAAATCGGTCTCTGTTGATCCGATTATAATGATGATACCTCATTTTATAGGTAAATTAATCTCTACAAACGCCCTATTGACCACTTTCCTCTATAACCTACCGTTTTCGAAATTTTTCAAATAAACTTGGTAGCAGAAGGAAAAATACATTTTTCCTCTTTCGTTTGAAATAAATCGGTCTCTGTTGATCCGATTATAATGATTGATACCTCATTTTGTAGGTAAATTAATTCTCTACAAACGCCCAATTGACCACTTTCCTCTATAACCTACCGTTTTCGAAATTTTCAAATAACTTGGTAGGAGAAGGAAAAATACATTTTTTTCCTCTTTCGTTTGAAATAATCGGTCTCTGTTGATCCGATTATAATGATTGATACCTCATTTTATAGGTAAATTAATTCTCTACAACGCCCAATTGACCACTTTCCTCTATAACCTACCGTTTTCGAAAATTTTCAAAAAACTTGGTAGCAGAAGGAAAAATACATTTTTTTCCTCTTTCGTGTGAAAATCGGTCTCTGCTGATCCGATTATAATGATTGATACTCATTTTGTAGGTAAATTAATTCTCTACAAACGCCCAATGACCACTTTCCTCTATAACCTACCGTTTTCGAAATTTTTCAAATAAACTTGGTAGGAGAAGAAAAAATACTTTTTTTCCTCTTTCGTTTGAAATAAATCGGTCTCTGCTGATCCGATTATAATTATTGATACCTCATTTTATAGGTAAATTATTCTCTACAAACGCCCCATTGACCACTTTCCTCTATAACCTACCGTTTTCGAAATTTTTCAAATAAACTTGGTAGCAGAAGGAAAATACATTTTTCCTCTTTCGTTTGAAAAAATCGGTCTGTGCTGATCCGATTTTAATGATTGATACCTCATTTTATAGGTAAATAATTCTCTACAAACGCCCTATTGACCACTTTTCCTATAACCTACCGTTTTCGAATTTTCAAATAAACTTGAGAGCAGATGGAAAATACATTTAACTTTTTATCGGTAATTGGAGTATGAGTTATGACCTTTATGTACGAAAATATCAAGGTCATATCGAGGTTTTTTTTTCCAGAAATATGACTGAGGAAAGGCGAACCAAATTGAGAGAAATCGAGGTGAAAGCAGTGCAATATCAGGACGAACTCGAATCGGCCAGCGAAGTTTGAAGAGTGGATGGACTGTTCCCCAACAGGTCGAACACTACAGACGAAAATTGTTGAGAAAATCGGAAAAGGAAAAGAGGGAAAGAATAAGGAAAAGTCGAAATCAAGGCAGAAAAACATAAGAGGGATTACGATAAGAGTGAAAGGAGAGCAGTAGCTGAGAGTTCGGACGATGAGTCTTATTACAAAGAACTGTAAGTAGGGGTTATTCAGTCGTAATATGAATCAACAATGTTCTGATAATTTCGATGTGATAGTCTGAATTTCGTCGAATTCTGGTTAATTTTCATCGATTTCTTTTTCGTTATTTTATTTTACAAAACTTCAGGTAGGTACTTGTATATTGAAACAGGTGTTTTAAAAGTGGCAGTTTACTGTCGCACACAAAATATAACAGAAAAGAAGAGGAAACACACAAGCAGATTTCAAATTCAAAAAGTAGGGAAAACTGCTTTCGAAATTACAAATTCATGGATTCGGGGATTTCCCTTGACAATACAATAATAATAATTATTGAAAGAATACTGATCTTGCAGCACTTTCAAATCACTAATTGTAAATTTTTTCCTAATTTTCAATAGAAAACAGCACAACAAGTTCTACTCTTAGCCACTTCGTTGAATAAGTGTTCAATTACCTTTTTTCTTTATATATCACAGCCCATATATTCCCATTTGAAAAATTAAAGGAGAGGGATGCAAGGTTTAGTGAGAAATATAAAATTCAAAAAAAGCATAGGATATTTTTTATTTATTTACCAATGTAGAGTAAGTATAAAAAGCATCAGAAATTGTACATGGTAAATAGTCGCTGTTCAAGTGCTACACGGCTTGTCAAAAGATATAAAATACCGAAAAATATATAAAAGACAACTATAAAACATCACATAACTACACTATAGACAAACAGGACATGTTAAAATTCTTCAAGGCTATATTGGGTTTTCTAATAGAAGTTCTTTAAGCCCATTCGCACCAAGCCAGTCCAGTCCAGTCGAGCAAGTAACTTCGGATTGGAATATTAACTCGTTTATTTAAAATCGTTTAAAACAATGGATGTGAATCTAGTTTCATACTAGGGCACTAGGCATCTGTGTGAAACTAGATTTCACATTCCATTTGTTTAACGAAGTTAATAGTTCCAATCTGAAGTGACTGACTCGACTGGACTGACTGGCTTGGGCGAAATGGGGCTAACGCTTTTGCTGAATTTTGGTTCATTCAAGCTCTTCAAGTGTGCTTTTAAAATAAAAAATCGACGGGTGCAAGGATTCCTTAATATTTCATTTATTCAGGACAAGTAACGGTCCTTTATTGGCATGTTTAATCTTGTTATAAACTGTACCAGATGTGATGGGAGGAAAATATGTTTAGCTTTTTCTTGGAGTAGGTTTGAGATTTCTGTTTTTATGTTTTTGATAATCAAAAAACTTTTCTAACATTTAATATATGATATATTTGATGGACAATCTTATATAGCACACTCTTGTCATTGCATTGTTGATTCAGTTATTCATATATTTAGATTAAGAGAGGATGTTTGAACTTTTGATATAATAAATTCTTACTTCTCACTGATTTTGTAGTACCTCTAGAAAAGTAAAAAACACGCAAGAAGTTCATCGAGTGGTTCTACAAGCAAGCACAGGTAACATAGCTTAAGTATCTATATATCTCTTACAGTTTTCTAAGTTGAAAAAATGCGCTTTGTTAGAATTTCCCCATATTTTATTGGATGCAAGCTAATGGAATATACTCACATTATCGCAATATTTAACTAAAGGAAATCTGTTTGTTGTGGAACACGAAAATGAGTTAAAAGTATATGGAAAGCATACAGGGGTTTTCAGAAACTTACTCGATCACTAACCCGGGTTGAAGATTGACAGATAAACAATTCATATGCTGTCAACATTCAACCCGAGTTAGTGATCGAGTAAGTTTCTGACAACCCCTTATGTGCTTTGATTTGTGGTATGTTTCATTAGGTTGTCAAAATAGTTTTCACCAAGTATCATTGTTATATTTATCTAGATTTGCATTTATATAATAATAAATGAGAAAAATGAAGAAACATAGAAGATCGTTGAATTGGTGATGTTCTCAATAATCATTCATGTTCAATTGCAATTGGAATTCTAGGTCGAAAAGTCGGTCGCCGCAACGTAGTAGCAAGAAAGCAAAACCACCACCATCGCCACCTAGCCCTCCTAGGATAAGACGGCATTCCCCATCATCCTCTTCACGTTCTAGACGTAGTAGAGGTTCCTTGTCTCCTGTAAGTTCAAATGATAAATATGGCTCCCCTGTTCGTAGCAGACATAGTAAACACTCACCCTCTCCTATCCGCTCATCCAAATATCGTCGTAGTCCATCCCCTGTCAGATTTTCCAGACATTTGAGTCCTTCGCCACCCTCTGCCTCTAGGTCAAGACATCGTTCACCAGACTCTTCCAGGAAGCATCGCCATAAGCACAAGTTTTAATTTATATTTTGTCTCATTATTTTCCGAGCCACATTCATTTGACTGTGTTTTCGGTGTACAAAGAACTATCCGTAATTTTTGTAATTTTTTAGAAGTGTGTGTCTGTATCATTGAACCATTTACAGTGTGTATCAGCGAAGAAGTTAGAATTTTCTGTTTATTTTTTAAAACACTATATATGGTTATCTGAATGTAGACGATGTAAGTTTTTTAAATATGCTCGAAAGTGGTGAACATATGAACTAAGTTCTGCCTATAGATATAATTACATTTTCTTACAAATTATGTTTTGACGTTGTAAATAGTGTAAAATATAATTGAGTAATTTACCATAGTCATTTACTTATCGTTTCCAAATAATTGTTGGATTAGAATATAATTTTAGTTCAGTGTTGTGTGTTAATTTAATAAATAATCTGTTCAGATAGGTTGTTTTATATGAATGCGGTTAATAAAAAATTGATTGTTTCGTATAACTCAAAGAAAATTATTCAGAATGGACTATAATCTGAGATAGAAGTTTCAATTGAATATTTCATTCAATCTGCAAAATTTGAAGACATTCAAAAATCTGATGAAAATTTTTTCAAGTGTAGGTACTGAGAAATATGATTGAACAGAGAATATTTGAGAAAAGTGAAAGAACCTGATGTTACGGCGTTTAGGTTATTGCACGGATTAATGCAATCTGAGTGCGATTTATTGGGAAATTTTGTGGTTTTTTGGTACTTTTGAAATTCATGTATAATAAAACTAATGAATATAATTTCACTTTAATTCTCTTCAATTTCATAAAACTGTTACAACGCTGGAGATATTATTCAGAATGGACTGAAATCCGGTATGGATGTCTAACTTATACCTTTCTTATGATCTACAAAATTTGAAGCAGATCAGAGCTCTTTCATAATTCTGATGAAAAAATTTCCAAGTGTTATAACCTTTGAAAATTTCTCGATAAGAAAAAATTTATATTTTCGAAAAACCTATTTCTATCGCTTTGGCGAATGATGAGATAACTGAAAAATATGATCTCATCATCATTGTGAAGAGAATTTTCGAGAAAACGAGGAAAACCAGATGTTGAGACGTGCATTTACTCAGTTTTCTAGGTTAGATTAGAACGTCAACATGACAGGAAAATCAATTTTTAGGTTAAACTCCAAACCATAGAAATAAAATAAATGTATAAATTTGACCAATGTTGCCAACCTATAAATAATTGATGCCTCCTTGTAGACTGTAGTGGCCGGCAACACAAAATACGAGTGGTGTATTTTGTGTTGCCTGCTAGGAATATCAACTGGGGCAGAAAACCACTGGAATTTCCTCACTTTCGTAAAACTGTTTAAACTCGGCAGATATCATTCAGAATGGACTGTAATCCAGAATGGATGCCTAACTTATACATTTCTTAGGATCTACAAAATTTGAAGCCGATCGGAGCACTTTCAAAATTCTGATGAAAAATTTTCCAAGTGTATAGCCTTTGAAAATTTCCGGCTACCAAAAAAATTTATTTTTTCGAAAAACCTGTTTCTATCGTTTCGGACAACGCTAAGGTAACTAAAAAATGTGATAAAACAATCATTTTACGGAGAATTTATGAGAAAAGCGAAAAAATCTTGGAACTTCTTCAATTTCATAAAACTGAACATTCAGAATGGTCTGAAATCGGAGCTCTTGAAATTTTGTTCTATAGACCTAGTAGACCAAGTTGGATCCTCGATCCAGTGTGTCAAGGATCAGCTGTAGTATTCTGGTCCGTAAGATCCTCACTTTGTTTCGGATCAACTGTTATAACTCTGGAGATATTATTCAGAATGGACTGAAATCCGGTATGGATGCCTAACTTATACCTTTCTTAGGATCTACAAAATTTGAAGCCGATCGGAGAACTTTCAAATTTTGATGAAAAATTTTCCAAGTGTATAGCCTTTGAAAATTTTCGGCTACCAAAAAAATTTATTTTTTCGAAAAACCTATTCTATCGTTTCGGACAACGCTAAGGTAACTGAAAAATGTGATAAAACAATCATTTTACGGAGAATTTATGAGAAAAGCGAAAAAATCTTGGAACTTCTTCAATTTCATAAACTGTTATAACTCTGAAGATATTACTCAGAATGGTCTGAAATTCGGTATGAATGCCTAACTTATACATTTCTTAGGATCTACAAAATTTGAAGCCGATCGGAGCACTTTCAAAATTCTGATGAAAATTTTCCAAGTGTATAGCCTTTGAAAATTTCCGGCTACCAAAAAAATTTATTTTTTCGAAAAACCTATTCTATCGTTTCGGACAACGCTAAGGTAACTAAAAATGTGATAAAACAATCATTTTACGGAGAATTTATGAGAAAAGCGAAAAAATCTTGGAACTTCTTTAATTTCATAAAACTGAACATTCAGAATGGTCTGAAATCGGAGCTCTTGAAATTTTGTTCTATAGACCTAGTAGACCAAGTTGGATCCTCGATCCAGTGTGTCAAGGATCAGCTGTAGTACTCTGGTCCGTAAGATCCTCACTTTGTTTCGGATCATCAATAGTAGTCGGAGCTCTTGAAATTTTGTTCTATAGACCTAGTAGACCTAGTTGGATCCTCGATCCAGTGTGTCAAGGATCAGCTGTAGTACTCTGGTCCGTAAGATCCTCACTTTGTTTCGGATCATCAATAGTAGTCGGAGCTCTTGAAATTTTGTTCTATAGACCTAGTAGACCAAGTTGGATCCTCGATCCAGTGTGTCAAGATCAGCTGTGGTATTCTGGTCCGTAAGATCCTCACTTTGTTTCGGATCAAACTGTTATAACTCTGGAGATATTATTCAGAATGGACTGAAATCCGGTATGGATGCCTAACTTATACCTTTCTTAGGATCTACAATTTGAAGCCGATCGGAGAACTTTCAAAATTTTGATGAAAAATTTTCCAAGTGTATAGCCTTTGAAAATTTTCGGCTACCAAAAAAATTTATTTTTTCGAAAAACCTATTTCTATCGTTTCGGACAACGCTAAGGTAACTGAAAAATGTGATAAAACAATCATTTTACGGAGAATTTATGAGAAAAGCGAAAAAATCTTGGAACTTCTTCAATTTCATAAAACTGTTATAACTCTGAAGATATTACTCAGAATGGTCTGAAATTCGGTATGGATGCCTAACTTATACATTTCTTAGGATCTACAAAATTTGAAGCCGATCGGAGCACTTTCAAAATTCTGATGAAAAATTTTCCAAGTGTATAGCCTTTGAAAATTTCCGGCTACCAAAAAAATTTATTTTTTCGAAAAACCTATTTCTATCGTTTCGGACAACGCTAAGGTAACTAAAAAATGTGATAAAACAATCATTTTACGGAGAATTTATGAGAAAAGCGAAAAAATCTTGGAACTTCTTCAATTTCATAAAACTGTTATAACTCTGAAGATATTACTCAGAATGGTCTGAAATTCGGTATGGATGCCTAACTTATACATTTCTTAGGATCTACAAAATTTGAAGCCGATCGGAGCACTTTCAAAATTCTGATGAAAATTTTCCAAGTGTATAGCCTTTGAAAATTTCCGGCTACCAAAAAAAAATATTTATTCGAAAAACCTATTTATATCGTTTCGGACAACGCTAAGGTAACTAAAAAATGTGATAAAACAATCATTTTACGGAGAATTTATGAGAAAAGCGAAAAAATCTTGGAACTCCTTCAATTTCATAAAACTGTTATAACTCCGAAGATATTATTCAGATTGGTCTGAAATCCGGTATGGATGCCTAACTTATACATTTCTTAGGATCTACAAAATTTGAAGCCGATCGGAGAACTTTCAAATTTTGATGAAAAATTTTCCAAGTGTATAGCCTTTGAAAATTTCCGGCTACCAAAAAAAAATATTTATCGAAAAACCTATTATATCGTTTCGGACAACGCTAAGGTAACTAAAAATGTGATAAAACAATCATTTTACGGAGAATTTATGAGAAAGCGAAAAAATCTTGGAACTCCTTCAATTTCATAAAACTGTTATAACTCCGAAGATATTATTCAGATTGGTCTGAAATCCGGTATGGATGCCTAACTTATACATTTCTTAGGATCTACAAAATTTGAAGCCGATCGGAGCACTTTCAAAATTTTGATGAAAAATTTTCCAAGTGTTTAGCCTTTGAAAATTTCCGGCTACCAAAAAAATTTATTTTTTCGAAAAACCTATTTCTATCGTTTCGGACAACGCTAAGGTAACTAAAAAATGTGATAAAACAATCATTTTACGGAGAATTTATGAGAAAAGCGAAAAATCTTGGAACTTCTTCAATTTCATAAAACTGTTACAACTCTGGAGATATTATTCAGAATGGACTGAAATCCGGTATGGATGTCTAACTTATACCTTTCTTAGGATCTACAAAATTTGAAGCAGATCGGAGCTCTTTCATAATTCTGATGAAAAATTTTCCAAGTGTATAACCTTTGAAAATTTCTCGATACGAAAAAATTTATATTTTCGAAAAACCTATTTCTATCGCTTTGGCGAATGATGAGATAACTGAAAAATATGATCTCATCATCATTGTGAAGAGAATTTTCGAGAAAAACGAGAAAAACCAGATGTTGAGACGTACATTTACAGTCAGTTTTCTAGGTTAGATTAGAACGTCAACATGACAGGAAAATCAATTTTTAGGTTAAACTTCAAACCATAGAAATAAAATAAATGTATAAATTTGACCAATGTTGCCAACCTATAAATAATTGATGCCTCCTTGTAGACTGTAGTGGCCGGCAACACAAAATACGAGTGGTGTATTTTGTGTTGCCTGCTAGGAATATCAACTGGGGCAGAAAACCACTGGAATTTCCTCACTTTCGTAAAACTGTCTAAACTCGGCAGATATCATTCAGAATGGACTGTAATCCAGAATGGATGCCTAACTTATACATTTCTTATGATCTGCAAAATTTGAAGCCGATCGGAGCACTTTCAAAATTCTGATGAAAAATTTTCCAAGTGTATAGCCTTTGAAAATTTCCGGCTACCAAAAAAAATTATTTATTCGAAAAACCTATTTATATCGTTTCAGACAACGCTTAGGTAACTAAAAGATGTGATAAAACAATCATTTTACGGAGAATTTATGAGAAAAGCGAAAAAATCTTGGAACTTCTTCAATTTCATAAAACTGTTTATAACTCCGAAGATATTATTCAGATTGGTCTGAAATCCGGTATGGATGCCTAACTTATGCATTTCTTAGGATCTACAAAATTTGAAGCCGATCGGAGCACTTTCAAAATTCTGATGAAAATTTTCCAAGTGTATAGCCTTTGAAAATTTCCGGCTACCAAAAAAATTATTTATTCGAAAAACCTATTTATATCGTTTCGGACAACGCTAAGGTAACTAAAAATGTGATAAAACAATCATTTTACGGAGAATTTATGAGAAAAGCGAAAAAATCTTGGAACTCCTTCAATTTCATAAAACTGTTATAACTCCGAAGATATTATTCAGATTGGTCTGAAATCCGGTATGGATGCCTAACTTATACATTTCTTAGGATCTACAAAATTTGAAGCCGATCGGAGCACTTTCAAAATTCTGATGAAATAATTTCCAAGTGTATAGCCTTTGAAAATTTCCGGCTCCCAAAAAAATTTATTTTTTCGAAAACCTATTTCTATCGTTTCGGACAACGCTAAGGTTACTTAAAAATGTGATAAAACAATCATGTTACAAAGAATTTATGAGAAAAGCGAGAAAATCTTGGAACTTTTTCAATTTCATTAAACTTCTTTAACTCTGAAGATATCATTCAGAATGGACTGTAATCCGCAATGGATGCCTAACTTATACATTTCTTTCGATCAGTAAAATTTGAAGCCGATCGGAGCACTTTCAAAATTTTGATGAAAAATTTTCCAAGTGTATAGCCTTTGAAAATTTCCGGCTACGAAAAAAATTTTTTTTTTCGAATTACCTATTTCTATCATTTCGGACAACGCTAAGGTTACTTAAAAATGTGATAAAACAATCATGTTACAAAGAATTTATGAGAAAAGCGAGAAAATCTTGGAACTTTTTCAATTTCATTAAACTTCTATAACTCTGAAGATATCATTCAGAATGGACTGTAATCCGCAATGGATGCCTAACTTATACATTTCTTTCGATCAGTAAAATTTGAAGCCGATCGGAGCACTTTCGAAATTCTGATGAAAAATTTCCAAGTGTATAGCCTTTGAAAGTTTCTCGATGCGAAAAAAATTATTTATTCGAAACACCTATTTATACAGTTTCAAAGATAACTGAAAAATATGATCAAATAACCTTTGTAAAGAGAATTATTGGGAAAAACGAGAAAAACCAGATGTTACGGCGTTCATTTGATAACTGTCAGTGTCAGTTTTCTAGGTTAGAACGTCAACATGACAGAAAATTCAATTTTTAGGTTAGATTTCAAACCATAGAAATGTACATTTTACCAATGTTGCCAACCTATAAATAGTTAATGCTACTTCGTAGTGGCTGCAACACAAAATACAGGAGCGATGTATTTTGTGTTGCCTGCTAGAAATTTAAACTGGGGCAGAAAATCACTGGAATTTCCTTACTTTTCGAAAAACTGTTATAACTCTGGAGATATTATTCAGAATGGACTGAAATCCGGTATGGATGCCTAACTTATACCTTTCTTAGGATCTACAAAATTTGAAGCCGATCGGAGAACTTTCAAAATTTTGATGAAAAATTTCCAAGTGTATAGCCTTTGAAAATTTTCGGCTACCAAAAAAATTTATTTTTTCGAAAAACCTATTTCTATCGTTTCGGACAACGCTAAGGTAACTGAAAAATGTGATAAACAATCATTTTACGGAGAATTTATGAGAAAAGCGAAAAAATCTTGGAACTTCTTCAATTTCATAAAACTGTTATAACTCTGAAAGATATTACTCAGAATGGTCTGAAATTCGGTATGAATGCCTAACTTATACATTTCTTAGGATCTACAAAATTTGAAGCCGATCGGAGCACTTTCAAAATTCTGATGAAAAATTTTCCAAGTGTATAGCCTTTGAAAATTTCCGGCTACCAAAAAAATTTATTTTTTCGAAAAACCTATTTCTATCGTTTCGGACAACGCTAAGGTAACTAAAAAATGTGATAAAACAATCATTTTACGGAGAATTTATGAGAAAAGCGAAAAAATCTTGGAACTTCTTCAATTTCATAAAACTGAACATTCAGAATGGTCTGAAATCGGAGCTCTTGAAATTTTGTTCTATAGACCTAGTAGACCAAGTTGGATCCTCGATCCAGTGTGTCAAGGATCAGCTGTAGTACTCTGGTCCGTAAGATCCTCACTTTGTTTCGGATCATCAATAGTAGTCGGAGCTCTTGAAATTTTGTTCTATAGACCTAGTAGACCAAGTTGGATCCTCGATCCAGTGTGTCAAGGATCAGCTGGAGTACTCTGGTCCGTAAGATCCTCACTTTGTTTCGGATCATCAATAGTAGTCGGAGCTCTTGAAATTTTGTTCTATAGACCTAGTAGACCAAGTTGGATCCTCGATCCAGTGTGTCAAGGATCAGCTGTAGTACTCTGGTCCGTAAGATCCTCACTTTGTTTCGGATCATCAATAGTAGTCGGAGCTCTTGAAATTTTGTTCTATAGACCTAGTAGACCAAGTTGGATCCTCGATCCAGTGTGTCAAGGATCAGCTGTAGTATTCTGGTCCGTAAGATCCTCACTTTGTTTCGGATCAAACTGTTATAACTCTGGAGATATTATTCAGAATAGACTGAAATCCGGTATGGATGCCTAACTTATACCTTTCTTAGGATCTACAAAATTTGAAGCCGATCGGAGAACTTTCAAAATTTTGATGAAAATTTTTCCAAGTGTATAGCCTTTGAAAATTTCCGGCTACCAAAAAAAAATATTTATTCGAAAAACCTATTTATATCGTTTCGGACAACGCTAAGGTAACTAAAAAATGTGATAAAACAATCATTTACGGAGAATTTATGAGAAAAGCGAAAAAATCTTGGAACTCCTTCAATTTCATAAAACTGTTATAACTCCGAAGATATTATTCAGATTGGTCTGAAATCCGGTATGGATGCCTAACTTATACATTTCTTAGGATCTACAAAATTTGAAGCCGATCGGAGAACTTTCAAAATTTTGATGAAAAATTTTCCAAGTGTTTAGCCTTTGAAAATTTCCGGCTACCAAAAAAATTATTTTTCGAAAAACCTATTTCTATCGTTTCGGACAACGCTAAGGTAACTAAAAAATGTGATAAAACAATCATTTTACGGAGAATTTATGAGAAAAGCGAAAAAATCTTGGAACTTCTTCAATTTCATAAAACTGTTACAACTCTGGAGATATTATTCAGAATGGACTGAAATCCGGTATGGATGTCTAACTTATACCTTTCTTAGGATCTACAAAATTTGAAGCAGATCGGAGCTCTTTCATAATTCTGATGAAAAATTTTCCAAGTGTATAACCTTTGAAAATTTCTCGATACGAAAAAATTTATATTTTCGAAAAACCTATTTCTATCGCTTTGGCGAATGATGAGATAACTGAAAAATATGATCTCATCATCATTGTGAAGAGAATTTTCGAGAAAAACGAGAAAAACCAGATGTTGAGACGTACATTTACAGTCAGTTTTCTAGGTTAGATTAGAACGTCAACATGACAGGAAAATCAATTTTTAGGTTAAACTTCAAACCATAGAAATAAAATAAATGTATAAATTTGACCAATGTTGCCAACCTATAAATAATTGATGCCTCCTTGTAGACTGTAGTGGCCGGCAACACAAAATACGAGTGGTGTATTTTGTGTTGCCTGCTAGGAATATCAACTGGGGCAGAAAACCACTGGAATTTCCTCACTTTCGTAAAACTGTCTAAACTCGGCAGATATCATTCAGAATGGACTGTAATCCAGAATGGATGCCTAACTTATACATTTCTTATGATCTGCAAAATTTGAAGCCGATCGGAGCACTTTCAAAATTCTGATGAAAAATTTTCCAAGTGTATAGCCTTTGAAAATTTCCGGCTACCAAAAAAAATTATTTATTCGAAAAACCTATTTATATCGTTTCGGACAACGCTTAGGTAACAAAAAAATGTGATAAAACAATCATTTTACGGAGAATTTATGAGAAAAGCGAAAAAATCTTGGAACTTCTTCAATTTCATAAAACTGTTATAACTCCGAAGATATTATTCAGATTGGTCTGAAATCCGGTATGGATGCCTAACTTATACCTTCTTAGGATCTACAAAATTTGAAGCCGATCGGAGCACTTTCAAAATTCTGATGAAAAATTTTCCAAGTGTATAGCCTTTGAAAATTTCCGGCTACCAAAAAAATTATTTATTCGAAAAACCTATTTATATCGTTTCGGACAACGCTAAGGTAACTAAAAAATGTGATAAAACAATCATTTACGGAGAATTTATGAGAAAAGCGAAAAAATCTTGGAACTCCTTCAATTTCATAAAACTGTTATAACTCCGAAGATATTATTCAGATTGGTCTGAAATCCGGTATGGATGCCTAACTTATACATTTCTTAGGATCTACAAAATTGAAGCCGATCGGAGCACTTTCAAAATTCTGATGAAATAATTTCCAAGTGTATAGCCTTTGAAAATTTCCGGCTCCCAAAAAATTTATTTTTTCGAAAAACCTATTTCTATCGTTTCGGACAACGCTAAGGTTACTTAAAAATGTGATAAAACAATCATGTTACAAAGAATTTATGAGAAAAGCGAGAAAATCTTGGAACTTTTTCAATTTCATTAAACTTCTTTAACTCTGAAGATATCATTCAGAATGGACTGTAATCCGCAATGGATGCCTAACTTATACATTTCTTTCGATCAGTAAAATTTGAAGCCGATCGGAGCACTTTCAAAATTTTGATGAAAAATTTTCCAAGTGTATAGCCTTTGAAAATTTCGGCTACGAAAAAAATTTTTTTTTCGAATTACCTATTTCTATCATTTCGGACAACGCTAAGGTTACTTAAAAATGTGATAAAACAATCATGTTACAAAGAATTTATGAGAAAAGCGAGAAAATCTTGGAACTTTTTCAATTTCATTAAACTTCTATAACTCTGAAGATATCATTCAGAATGGACTGTAATCCGCAATGGATGCCTAACTTATACATTTCTTTCGATCAGTAAAATTTGAAGCCGATCGGAGCACTTTCGAAATTCTGATGATAAAATTTCCAAGTGTATAGCCTTTGAAAGTTTCTCGATGCGAAAAAAAATTATTTATTCGAAACACCTATTTATACAGTTTCAAAGATAACTGAAAAATATGATCAAATAACCTTTGTAAAGAGAATTATTGGGAAAAACGAGAAAAACCAGATGTTACGGCGTTCATTTGATAACTGTCAGTGTCAGTTTTCTAGGTTAGAACGTCAACATGACAGAAAATTCAATTTTTAGGTTAGATTTCAAACCATAGAAATGTACATTTTACCAATGTTGCCAACCTATAAATAGTTAATGCTATTTCGTAGTGGCTGCAACACAAAATACAGGAGCGATGTATTTTGTGTTGCCTGCTAGAAATTTAAACTGGGGCAGAAAATCACTGGAATTTCCTTACTTTTCGAAAAACTGTTATAACTCTGGAGATATTATTCAGAATGGACTGAAATCCGGTATGGATGCCTAACTTATACCTTTCTTAGGATCTACAAAATTTGAAGCCGATCGGAGAACTTTCAAAATTTTGATGAAAAATTTTCCAAGTGTATAGCCTTTGAAAATTTCCGGCTACCAAAAAATTTTTTTTTCGAATTACCTATATCTATCATTTCGGACAACGCTAAGATTACTTAAAAATGTGATAAAACAATCATGTTACAAAGAATTTATGAGAAAAGCGAGAAAATCTTGGAACTTTTTCAATTTCATTAAACTTCTATAACTCTGAAGATATGATTCAGAATGGACTGTAATCCGCAATGGATGCCTAACTTATACATTCTTTCGGTCAGTAAAATTTAAAGCCGATCGGAGCACTTTCAAAATTTTGATGAAAAATTTTCCAAGTGTATAGCCTTTGAAAATTTCCGGCTACGAAAAAAATTTTTTTTTTCGAATTACCTATTTCTATCATTTCGGACAACGCTAAGGTTACTTAAAAATGTGATAAAACAATAAATTCACAGAGAATTTATGAGAAAAGTGAAAAAATCTTGGAACTAACAATTTCATAAAACTTATGTAACTCTATTGATATCATTCATAATGGACTGAAATCCGGAATGGATGCATACGTTGAGAATTAATTTAATTAATTTCTAAGGAAAGATGAAAAAATGTATTTTTCCATCTGCCACCAATTTCATTCAAAAATTTCGAAAACAGGAGGTATTAGAAGAAAGTGGTCCTTAGAACAACTTCGAGTTATTGTCTAAATTTTTGAAATGTATAAATATCCTACATGAAATCTAGTTAATTCAAGTCTTGTATATATATTGTACCACCGCTAATAACCTGCGTGGTTGATGCGGATTTTTCCTAAATAAAAAAAAGAGGTTGAATGTTTTGTTAGTTAAAAACTATTCATTACATCTCAATGGTAACAAAAACAATTGAATAAGGAACGAACATACAACAAAATCCATAAATATTTAGCGAATAATTTCAGGCCTAGAATTAGAAAACCTTATTAAATATGGAAGGTCTCCATCTGCTAACTTTGGAAGCTTCCTGCTCTCTTTTGGCTGCAGCTTCAGCTTCTAGCTGATCTAAAAGCATTTTTCTCCTCTCCTTAAATGCCTCAATAGGATCGTCAAAAGGTCTGTAATGAAGTAGAACTTCTCTAACATCTTCTATTTCATTCTCAGCAATACCTAAGAAGAAAACATATTAGTCGAATCCACTATAGTAATCTACCTGTTCACTTACTTTTCAGGAAAGCAACTAAATCATACATAGTTTGATCACTGTCTGATCCATCCCACCTCTTAATCGCCAACAGATTTTCAGGGTGGAATTTCAGATTTTGAGGTTGCCAGTCGATAGCAATCACTTTACTCAAGTCTCTGTTCAGTCTGTCCAAACTTTTGACATGATACCCTCCACTGAAGTACGTTGTATCTCGTGGTAGTCTATATGCAATAATATTCTTTGGGTCTATTGCTTCACACAGTGGAAATAGAGTCATACCTTGTTCAGCTGTATAAATAACTATTTCATATATACCATGAAGCGACTCCAGAAAATATTCAAGACCTTGAAAATTAAATGAACTTTTAGTCACAGTTTATTCGAAATTGCATGAAATATTTTGATACCTGGTCGTTTTTTGAACCTCCATCCAGTATTATATGTCCAATCTGGGTGAACTAAAACGTCTGTTATTTCCAAGACCAATGTATATTTTGGTTGAATATATGGATATTGCAATGGATCAGGTAACAGTTTCAGTCTAGAAGGCTCTTGGATGAGCTGAAATGAATTACTGATGATTAATGCATTCCACTTTCAACACAATTGTACTCACTCTTGTATAGAAGTCTAGCTCTCTATAAGTTCTTATGAGGTATTGTTGCCACACAGGTTTATCTTCTATATCTTGATGTAGATTCATTTGCTCAGGATCAGTTATTGGGGCACCCAAGGTAAAGATCAAATAGCCACCTAATATTGTGAAGCTTATTCCGAACAATGAAAGGGTGATTTTCATAGTTCTCCATGACTGCTCCCTCTTTTTTCTTGCTTCTTCCTCCTCGTTAGCTTCATTTACTTGACTTTCAGTTATCTCCTTCTCTTTAGCTATCAAATTGCCCAGGGGAGATTTGATTTTATCGGATTTCTGATCTAAAAGACAAAGCCAAGTTTAAGTTCTAAATTCAAACGAAATAACGAGATATTTACCTGTGAATCTCGAGATTCCTGTTGAGATATAACGAAGTTTGATAACGCCGCAGCAGTTTTTATGTTCTACTAATAAACCAGATGTTTGCCTCAAAACATTACTAACCAATTTAATGTTTCTCGATGAAAATTTAAACATTTTCACTTATAATTTTCACCTAGAAAATGAAACTCCTACTATGTCAATGCTCTGCATATCATAACCTAAAATACTTGAGAACACTGAAACAGATTATGAAATATTTTCCCATCACCGTCATTTTATATTTCTATGAATCTCGAATTTAATTTGAATATTGGTCTTCAATTGATTATTTAAAATTAGCATAGCGAAATACAAATTGAATGAACAAACGGCAGAAACAATAAAACACTCTCTTCAATTTAAATAAATAATCTGCATTGCATACATGTATATGATACCATTTCCAGATCTTGTAGAACTACATATAACAAATAACAATTTATAAGATATATCCAAATTCAGCTATAAATTTCAAACACAAATAAATACTCAAGCCACTGCATTTTTTCACTTCATTATTACGAACATATTATGAGTTAAAAAATAATACATTTTCTTCATGATGATTTATTCTCTCGCACAATAAATATACAACTCTGCGAAATAGGTATTTGAGCTACATTACAAAACTAGCAAATTACAAGATTCTTGTTACTCAATATAAAAATATATATTATTTATACTCAGGCAAATTTTGTTCATAAGAAAATATATTATTTGTGACTTGGTATAAATCACAAATATTTTTGTACATTACATTATGTTACCAGATGAAAAATGTCAGTTCCATACATTGCAAGTTCAAAAATTGAGAACTTTAGTTTAATAGCAGAACAAATATAGCATAAAAAAGATTTGAACAATTTATTGTACGTATAAGTGCATAATATTAATTTAATATTAACTGTTTTTATCATTTGAATTTGAAACAGTAATGCACTGATCAGTAAACTGAAACAGGGATGAGCTAAATAATACTGAAAAGTTAAAAAATTCTTTCTTTTCAAAAATATTCTCAGTAGAATCACAAATGAGGTTTTGACCCCAATCATATAGAATTAAAGAAATATATAAAAATATCACAATTGAAATTGTATATAATGAAAATAAAATTACATTAATCATCTTGTAATTAAAAATTAAACTATGTTTATGTTTGGCAAGATCTATGAATCTGCATGCCTCTTCTAACTCTAAATTTTTTTAAAGGAAAAAGGAACTAAAAGAAGCAAAATTCTACCTATAAATTAAATAATAAGTGCTGTAATTACTCGAATGTCCCTAAAGATGTTATCAAAGGATTTCTTGATTATTAAGTTGTTTAGTGCACAATCAAAAAAACTTTAAGTTACTTTTTTATGAGCTTAGCGTTGTCACTGTATAAACTTTTTATACATTGGTGTTATATCAGGTGTCCCAAGGCGAGTGGTCTATTATATTAGAACTAGAATGATGATTTCTTTTGGTCCATCCTGTATAACTGACAACTATGATTCAAAAGCAGTGACATAGATCAGATCAATATCTAATGACTTGCTAAATTTTTGACTTAAATCTCAAATATTGAGCGAACTAAAGTCATTTTCGTAACACGCCAATTTGATCTAAAATTTCGAAAAATAATCAATAACTCAAAAACCGTTAAAGATAGGTATGAAAAGTAAGAGTGAATATATTTAATATTTTATGGAGTATCATAAAAAAAGAAATACCGGATGTCCCATTCAAAATAACAAAGTTGTTGCCAAATTGTCGTATATCCGGCAACACTGGAAATAAGAAATTATTTTAAAAATATACCTTACATGGCCACAAAATTTTAAATCATTACCATCAATAGTTTCCATAATAATCTGATAGGCCTCTCACCTTGGGACACCTGATCTATTTAAATGAATAATTTCACATAATTGGTTCAAATCAGTGTTATTTCGAAGTATAAAATTAGCCTATTTATTGGCCTACAACACATATGTACAATTAGAATTCCTAACTCTTATGCTGGGACTTGAAAATCCTACAATTTAGAAAAAATCAAAACTTATCTCACATTCTCCGAATTACAGATTTTGTATGAAAAGTTAAATGTTACAAGATGTGACTTTGAGTATCAACTTCTTGTGCTTGTGATGGGAGTTGCTCAATGCTGATTTAGGAAAAGCGTAGAACCATAACTCACAATATTCCTTACTAGAATTCAATCAAATTCTGCGAAACAGTTACTGATTTCGAAGTCTCTGTATAATTTTTAATTTCGACAAAACCATTCGTTTCCTCAGTTTCAAAATCGATATGGCTGTGAAAAGTTGCTTTCTTTTTAGTTATAATTTTATTAGTTCTTCCATTCATTATTTTAGGCTGGGTATTATTCTTCATGTAATCTAATACAGGATCCTCACCTGTCTTCATACTTATTTTAGCTCTCAATATATGGTACTGAGTCCGCCAGTATTCATAAGATGCTGTCCTAAGCGAAGAGACCCACTTGTTCACATCAGCTTCACATCGACACGAAAATATATGTTTGACATCATTATCTCGGACTTTGTTATTCACTCTGAATGTTATAGAAAATGCAAACGGAATACCTTTATGCTCGTATGCAATATGAGCGTTTTCCAATACCAATACTGCCATCGGTTCTGTCTCATTCAATTTTTGATAGAAAAGTAAGTTGGAAAAGAGTTTGAAGTACCTTTCTTTGAACGTTGACTGTTGATACCAATCTGACCATTCCTTACCAGTTGGTTTCATATGTTGTAAAACTCCCTCTAACTTTGGTGTATTTTCAATGCAAAATTGAATAAGTTCTTTATCATTATACCTCATTGTTTGTAATATGGTAGGATATCCTCGAAATAATGACTAGATGTTGACTTGTACTTCTTGAATGCTATGCTAAAATTCGTAGGCAGCGATTTGGCAATTTGTACATAAATAGAAATATTGAATTACGAAATTATCGTCATTTAACGCTTTCTGATTCATAACATAAATAAATAAAATTGACAGCTGACGATACGAGTGACACGACGATAGTTCTAAGGAACATAAAAAATAGTTCAAATGTACCCTTACGGTTGTCAGATTTGACAACTTACCAAAACAATCCGGTGACGTTGGTCGGTTCCATATGTTAAATTTCTTGTAAAGTGTAAATACGTTATAATAAACAATTAAAAATGGATAGAGAAGCAGAGCTTATCCGAATTAATGAGCAACTACGTAAGAAAATAGAAGAATTAGAGAGTAGAAATAATGTAGTAAGACAAAAGATCCCCGAAATGTCCTCTCAAGTTGTAGATTCTAATCCATACAGGTAAAAATCTATTACTTACAGTACCAAAGATTGAATAATTACAATGAATTCTCGAGTAATGATAATGGACCTATATAATTTCTAAATTTCTGAAGAATTCTCAGACTTGAATAATTATTTCTCCCTTAATTTTAAGTAAAGTTACCTATCAATTGCATTTTAGCCGATTGATGGCCCTGAAAAAGATGGGAATAGTGAAAAATTATGAGCAAATCAGGACATTCTGTGTAGCCATTGTTGGCGTTGGTGGTGTTGGCAGTGTAGCAGCCGAAATGTTAACACGTTGTGGCATCGGAAAATTGCTTCTGTTCGATTATGACAAAGTTGAATTAGCTAACATGAACAGATTGTTCTTTCAACCCCATCAATCTGGTCTCAGTAAGGTTGAAGCCGCTGCTGAAACGCTACGGAATATCAATCCTGATGTAGAAATATTGACATTCAATTACAATATTACTCTTCTAGATAATTTCGAGAATTTCCAAGCTTCTCTCATGTAAGTAAAACTATATAAGTATTGCCTATAAATATATGCCTAATTGTGACATAATTCAAGGTCTCAAGGTATGAATGGAAGGCCTGTTGATACCGTTCTAAGTTGTGTGGACAATTTTGAAGCTAGATTGACAATCAACACAGTTTGTAATGAAAATAATTTGAATTGGTTCGAGTCTGGTGTTGCAGAAAATGCTATATCAGGTCATATTCAGTTCATCAACCCTGGCAAAACTGCCTGTTTTGCTGTGAGTATCCAGAATTTATCCTGAAATCACTATATTTAGTCTTCAAATTTTCAGTGTGTACCTCCGCTTATAGTCGCCTCAAATATTGACGAAAAAACGTTGAAAAGAGACGGGGTATGTGCTGCTAGCCTACCGACAACTATGGCGATAGTCGCTGGATTCCTTGTACAAAATTGTCTGAAATATTTACTACGCTTTGGTGATGTAGCAAACTATCTAGGCTACAATGCTCTCAACGATTTCTTCCCTACTATGAGCCTCAAGCCAAATCAGAATTGCGAAGACAGGTATTGTAGACAGAGGCAAGAAGAAAAGGCCAAGGAAGTACAAGAAGAGGTTACGGAAGTGATTGAAAAGGAAGAACCATTGCATGAAGACAATGAGTGGGGTATTTCTTTAGTCGATGAAAGTCTTGAAGAACAAAAAACATCTGTTGGGGTTGCTGGTATTGAATTTGCATATACCTTAGCGCCTACAGAATCAAAAGAAGAATCTGACACCAAAACTACTGCCGATGTCAGTTTAGAAGAGCTCATGGCGCAAATGAAATCTATTTGAATAATTTTTAAGTTTGCTTATTATACAAATATGATTTTATTCATATTTGTAGCTATACATTCAAATTTTTATTACTTGTTATATGAAGTAAAGTTATTTGTAAAATTTTATATCTTTTCCATCCATTTGTTGCATTTTTTTTCGTTTTATACTTTTTTAACAAGGGTTTTTAGTGAATATTTATTTTATACCTCAAATCCTTATAAACTTCCGTATTAAATTAATTTTATATATAATGAAGTGATAGCATAAGTTATTGAAATCATTAGATACTTTGATGAATAATCATTGTTTTAATTTCATCTAATCAAATCTTTAAGATATTTTCGAAAAATATCACTTCAATTCTGAATACAATGAAACATCAAATGAATGTTTGTGAAAAATGGGGCTTTCCAGAAACATTTAAATACTCTAGCTTTCTCGAATCAGACTTATCAGAATTACTGCCGGTTCAATATTACGAAATTACAGACATTTGCACGAAACGATAATTCGCTCTGACAAGTGCAATATTGTGAAAAATGGGGCTTTCCCGAAACGTTTAAATACTCTAGCTTTCTCGAATCAGACTTACTTATCAGAATTACTGCCAGTGCCAGTTCAATATTACGAAATTACAGACATTTGCACGAAACGATAATTCGCTGACAAGTGCAGTGACAAAACCTAACCCCATTCATTTATCTGTGCTTTATGTCAAAGGAGCTGCCACATACGCAATTTTTTAGGTTATGTTCTGTGTTCGGTCGTCAGATTCGGATTGACCTTGCTTTATTTGATTTGCTGAATACAAGTAGTGATTGTTTTTCAATTTTCGAATTAAAATTCTACAAGTTAGAAAAAAGAGTGGGGCCTGAAGTGGCCATATTTCAGGGGCCAGAGTTCACTTCGATATTCGTCGTCGTGGAAAGAGTTCAGTTGTGGTTCGTCGCACAGTGCAACATAAATTTTACGAAAACATGGTTAATGTGAGTGTTAACAAGATTAAAACGTTCAATTGTTCTTGTATTATTCAAAATTTGTGTGAGTATATGTGTTTTTCTTGTATGTTTCAGCTCGAAGTATTCACTGTTTCCAATAAAAGTTTGGGGAAATTGGAAATTTCTGAGACATCCACAGTCAAAGAGCTGAAGTCTAAAGTTGCTAAAATTTCGCGAATATCGATAGACAGGCAATCACTTCGTCCAGAAGCTAAGGGAAAAGATCTCAATGATAGTCTTAAAATTGAAAGCCTTAAACTGGGAAGCCCTGGAAAAATTTTTGTTAAAGATTTAGGTCCACAAGTAGGTTGGAGCACTGTTTTCTTAGCTGAATATGCAGGTCCTATTGTAGTGTATGCTTTGGTAGCCGCAAGCAATGGTATTTTACACAGTTCGTTACCAGAAAGGCAGACCACTTTAATGTCCAGGTGAGTACTTTATATTGTTTAGTCCAAAGGTTAGAGGAAAATTTCAAAATTTCCTGAGTATGTTGTTTTATGCATTACATTACACATCAACTAATTTAAGATAAATTTCTGATAAAACAGTGTTTGTAATGTCCAATTAATTATATTCCGATTTATGACACAATTCATTCCGGATCTGTTGTAAAGATAATTATTCTCTTTATGCATGTTTTATTTTTCCTAAATGGTTAAATCAATTTTCTGATTTGTAGCATGTAAGTTCTCAATGTCACCTTAACAATAATAGCAGTTTAATCCCGAGTGATTAATAACTTATTTAAATTTCAAGGTTTCATAAATATTTGAGCATTCTTTGAATAAATTGATTCTAAATAGTCCAATATGTTAATCATATGCTGATGATAATTACACTTTCAAAACAGGAAATAAGTTTTCATACTTGGTTGTATAAAACTGTCATACTTATTTTTATTAGACAGTAATGTAACTGATGGAAAAATATTTTGCAGACTGATATATTGGGCATGGGTAATTCACTATGGAAAAAGAATATTGGAAACTATTTTTGTGCATAGATTCTCCCACAGTACGATGCCTATAAGAAATCTTTTCAAGAATTGTACATACTATTGGGGCTTCGCATTCTATGTTGCCTATCATGTCAATCATCCTCTGTGGACTGAGCCCCCGGCTATAATTTCTTATCTTGGATTTGCCATCTGGACTGTGAGTAACTTTGGAGACCAAATTTATAAATTTACTAAATTTCTGAAATTTTTACAGGTTTGCGAATTAGGTAATTTGAGTGTTCATCTTCTTCTACGAGACTTAAGACCTGCAGGTAGTACCGTTAGAAAAATTCCGCACCCAAATAGCAACCCGTTGACCAATCTCTTTGATCTTGTTTCTTGTCCTAATTATACCTATGAAGTAGGAGCTTGGTTAGGATATACATTAATGAGTGGTTGCATACCAGGTTGGTTTAAAATGTCCCTAAACATCTGTATTTATTACCGAAATTTTATTTATTTCAGCTTTGTTATTCACCTTGGCTGGTTTCTACCAAATGGCCATTTGGGCTCTGGGCAAACACAGGAATTATAAGAGAGAGTTTCAAGACTACCCCAAAAAGAGGAAAGCAATCATTCCATTTGTTCTATAATTTATGTTGTATGTTGGTATGGGTTGAAATTTACAACAATTTGTTACTTTGTTCAAGTTTATTTAAATAAAAGTTTCTAGGTATATCCACTGATATTACTTTGAACACTACTGATTCAGTTCTACTTACACAAAAATAATTATTCGAAAAAAATATGTATTCCCCTGAGTGAACAATATGAATAGCGCATATCCTAGATTTGGAGCCTCAAAAGCAGATTTCATTATTTTCCACATATATACAAAATTCTTATTTCTATGATGAATGATTTTGATGTTCTCGCTTTATATTTACACTTGCGAAAATGCTTGGGATTTATGAATGAGTGAACTAACATTTGGACCACAACTTTGATGGTTATAATCTGAATTGTTAAATTCTTTGAGCTTTCAAACTATCACTTTGTAATTTTCTCAATGTTTTGATACGTTGGCCGCAATAAATCCTCAATAGTATACTGACAAATACTAAACTTAAGCCAAAAATGCCAACAGCCTGGACGTCATGATGATAAATGATACAGCTCAACAAAACGGAGAAACCTTGTCGTATCATGGTAATTATTGCAAAAACTAATGGACCAAATACCGATAAAGTACTGTAAATGAATAACTGACCACTTGCGGAACATACCGAGAGTATGACACAATCTATTAAGAAAGATGGATGTTTAATCATAAAGCTACCGGATGAAAAAAAATTACCTTGTTGAAATAGCGAAACTGCTGTGAATATACAAGAGAAGAAGTTGACGAAACACATCATTTGTACAGGTTTCATTGAATATTTTTTGAAAAGTGCTCCTTGCCAATTAGATGTAAAACTGTCGAATGCTATGTATGAACACAAGAGAATCACTCCAGAAAATGTTGTTGTTGTCGATTCTGAAATAAATTAGCGAGATATTATGTAGTTTATGAACAAAAAAACATGGATCTTACTGGCTCTGTCATTCCCTGAATCAAGCATGAAAAACAGCATTCCTATTGATAGCATTACCGCTGTAACATATTCGTAAAACTCGTATTTCGTTTTAGATACAATTTTGCCCATAATCATCACTGGAATAACTTTCGCTGCTTTAGCTAAAACCTAAAAAAAAAACATTTAAATGTGATGAATTTTTATCAATAGGTGTAACAACTTACTTGATGAGGAAAAGAAACATATTTCAACGCTTCATATTGACACCATGAACTCATTATATTGGAGAATGAACAGAAAATGTACTTGTAAAGTGGACATCTATGTCTTGGCTGTCTTCGACATATTAATAAAATCCCTGATATACTAAATGCCAATACTCTGTTGACAAAAACAAGAAATTGTGAGTCTTTGAAATATTCTATTTCCCCCGATGAACTGATGTATTCCTAAAAATGATGATTTAAAATATATTCAGTACACCTGGTAAAGATAAATTTTATATAACTTTTTTTTTATATTTACCTGGGTCATAACTTTTTCCTGAAGAACTCCCCATGACAAATAAGATATCTGAAGGCCGAAAAAGTAGAATACCAAAAGAAATGTTTCTTCCAATGCTGTCAACTGAGCAGTTGTGCTATTCGAGCTGGGAGTAATTGTTTGATCTTCCTCGAAGCATAAACAAATTATTTTTGGTAGAAAGCCATTGCCTACGGATTCAATGTAAGTGTCATTTTGAATAGATACTACATTTACTCACCCCTTCTGTTGAAGTAGTTTATTTTTTTGATATAGGTAAATACTAGGAAACCCGGAATGAATAGCGTAGAGTAGCCAATAATATTATTGATACCATCTTTAATCCAACTGTACTCATTGAAATCTTGATTAAGAATGGAAGAGCTTATAAGCTGGTTCAGCAAATATAAAGTTGTAGTTGTACTCACAAATATAAAACTAAAAATTATACATTAGTCTTCATTAGGAAAATAATAAATTCTTATACCATATAATAGTGTCAACATAATAGTTTGTCATCTTTGGGAAGCATGGAAACCTATCGAGATAATGATGATTTATAAGTGGAGGAAGTTCATTTTAAAAAACAACATTTCGATCATCTGATTCTTTCCATTCTTTGGGAAATATTAAATATTGTTAGGTCGGTCTACCAAAACATTAGATACATAACCTAGAATAATGTTGATAGATGGGTTGCCTGTTGCCCTTTCTTCACAGAACGCAACTGATCATAAAAACAGCTGTATTATGTGTTGCCTATAATGTTAAGCTACGGGGTTGTTGAATAATTCAAAAACCAAGTTCAGACATTATTGCATAGATGTCGCTTTATACATTTTTGAATTGAGAATACTCTAATAAATTTTTATTTTAAAATGCCTATTTGTTAGCTATCCCTTATATAATCTTTTAATTTTTTATTAGTTTTATTGCCTCAACTTCGCATAAACGCAAACTTTGTTTCTTTTGGCAAGAAACTACCCCATGTTCTTGAATTGTCATCTGAAAATAAATTACTATAATGAGAAAAATACAGTAGTTTTCTTACTCTAAAGTTACATCGCACATGGCTAATGGTGTTAAAACCAAAGATATTGTACAATATCTTTGGTTAAAACCATCAGATAATGTTAAATATCCTATTTCTTAAGATTGAGGAAGTTTGGGTATCTTCGGAGGGATAAAACTAAATTTCTTACACATAAAATTTAATAATAGCTGGGAATTGAAATTAGTGTTAATTCTCGACGTTTTATTTACAATAAACTTGGAATTTTCATGAAGTACAAAAAAACAAAGGCCCATTTAACTTCAGAAACATTTTTAATGTTCATACCCTGAATTCTTAAAAACCGTTCCAATGAGTACACTTAGGCGTTAAGAAAAAAAACCCATTCATTTACATCTCTCATAAACCATACCTCTAATACTAACACTTATAACAATTAGAAAATACATCAAAATAGATACATGTATGTATATTATATCACAAAATTATGTTATTCAATTTAACTAAACTCCAATAATAATCGATTCACTCTGCATTCTCAACTCCGAATGAGAACTGAAAGTAAAAACAAATAAACGTCGAAAATAACAGAAATCACAGATAGAATTTGTTCAAATGAGAGTTCCAAAAAAAAATAAATTAACAATTTTCGCACTTTGGTTCAACTCGTCTTGGATAAAGCTCAAAATGAAATTTCGGATTGTTTAACTGCAATTTTTCACCAAAACAGAACTATTTGACTGCCTACGGTTTCATTTTCCTGAAACAAAATGGTGGGCGATATATTTTTTGGAAAGTATAATATCTGAAAGTCACGCCAAGCATGCTACTCGACTTATTTTGGGCACGATGTTTGGTCAGTATATCAAAATTACGAAAAGAAATGAAAAAATTAAACATACATTACTGGCGTTACTTTCAGGTTGTAAGAACATTAAAATTCAGCGATAGATACGTCGAGTTATGTACTATGTAGAAAACTACATTCATGCTATAAGTATATCAATACAGAATATATATATTTATATACATTTAACATTTAGAAGAAGATATACACAGGTACATTTTTAACAAAGTCGATTCAGATCATAAGAAAAGAATTTTATGCAATACAATTAAAGGTATCAAGAGATTCTAATCTAATCATCGTAACCGGACAACAAAACAGTCTACAATAGGGCAAAAGTCACTCCTCTTGCTTATGACCTGAAGGATAGATACTGAACCAGCAAAACAATTTCCTTTTGCTTAAAAATTCAGACGAGTATTGTTTTCTGATTCTTTTCTATATTATCCCATAAAACTTCAACAACTGGAATATGAGAAAATTTGAGTTTCAAGCTGTTATATCCAAATAAAATATTAAATACAGCTATTAACAGACTGCATTGCAAGCATAAACCCTTCATATAAGATGTATTGACAAAAACATTGAAAAATTAAAATATTTCACTCAAGTGATTCTATAAACACTTCAGTTTTACTACAAATTGTTGTATTCATTGTAAGTTTCTGGAAAACATCATCAACTCAAGCTTAATAAATGTTTGTTTGACAAAAAACTTCCCAGAACTGCATAGTTGCATTGTCAATGATACATCTTATACATTTCAGTTTTACGATGAATATTTTAATTCCAGAACAACTGGCAATACAATAGTTGATGATTGGATTGAAATATAAATAGCTATGATGCAGAAATATGTAGATGATGTTAAGTACAATTCAGTGAATGAAATAAATCACAGGATAGAGCAGTTTCAATACATAATTACTTATTCGATAAAATTTCACAATGTAAATATGTGTCAATAGGGAATTGAGGCTTTTGACTAGTATTCTCTGAACTTATAGATCTATTCCTTAAGCAAAGTTCGAAAATCTTGATAAAATTAAATTATGGTTAATGAAATCATTTTGCCGCAAGCAGCTGTAAGGATTACATACAAAAGAGGAAATTGCATTAAGGTCCTTGGAAGAATGTACAATAGGTAATAGTTTCCTTATAATATTCCTTAAACATCTTAGGAAATTTTGAACCAAGTATATTACTCACAATTACATTTCCAAAATTCCAAATTTGGAGTTTCCGATTCGAGATTAAAATTTCACCTAAAAATAATAAATTAACTTACAATCTACAAATATATTACTATTTGTTTTATGTTGAAACATTAAATATATTTTCCATTCGACGACCCCTAAGAGGAAAAAAAATAGGTTCACTCGACATAATCTGTAAAGCAAATTACAACAAAAATAATTAAATAGCATTTTCTAATATATAACAAATAAAAAAAATAATATTAACAGAAAAATCATTTACAAGTCAATAAATTAATTAAATTAATTTAACTACCCCAAAAAGCATAATTTCATTCAACGATAGAAATAATAAATATATTATTTAAATGAATTTACAGTGCATCCGTTCCATTTGTAATTTAGTACTCGTTCATGAAAAAGATCGGCACAAATCTATCGGCTACTGAATTTGATCAGTCTCGTCACGAAAAATCACAGATGTACAAGTAATGTTTACCCGACAGAAGCTAAAGTGTCTATTTATTTACAAGCGCCGGGGGTAAGCCTGAAACTATAAGAAACGATTCCTCGACGATAAATAAGGCTGCGTTTCGGACCTTAAATGGGGGTACGTAGACGGTTGATAGCGTCTGTACGAAGCGCTGGCCATTGGCTGCAAATGGGATGCTCCGTCACCAAGGTCAAGCTGCATTTCCTGCTGATCCTGTATTTGTATCTGTCCCATCGTTGAGGTCGCCATTGCTATATCCGGCATAATGTCGGATAAGTGTCCGTCACTGCAAGAACTTGACTCTGGTTCCCCAGGGAACCTGAACTCCCCTTCAGCGACAACGGCTGGCAACTCATGCCTTTGACTGAAGTTAGACCGAGGAAAAGTCATGTGACCTTGGAACAACAAACTGGATTTTTCCGGAGACTGAATGGGGCCTTCGTATTTACGTTCTTCATCAGCTTGGTCTAGAGATAAGTGACGATAGTTCTCTAACATGTCAGCGACAGGGTCTGGTAGATTGAACTCTCTGACCACTCTTAAGCGTATCTGTCGGTTGATCTCTTGTCTGGATGACAGAGGCATGTTTATAGCTCTTTGGCAGCCTGGAGATGAGCGCAGCTTCTGCTCGCGTTTCAACATGGCGCTCATAATGGCTGGATCAGGTACAGGTAAAACGGAAGCTAAAACATCTACTCCTACTGGTCCCCTGCAAAACCAAATGCAGAATATACTACACAGCCTGTTTTACAAACTTTCAGTAAGTTCTCACAATTATTCCACATTATTGACAATTGCCTCACTTTCACAATACACCAAACTTTTTGAATGTAACCTCAGAGTAAGAAGTGAACATAGAGATGCCTCTACGCGTTAATAGTACAGCATTGTAATCAACCAAGCTCTACAGTGAGATGAAAAGCATTTCACTGCCGCACTGAGGTGAAGTAAACAATAGGCCTTTTCTTATACTTACTCGGGTTAATTCGATCCCTAACCTTCGCGTTCGTTTACCTAACCCGAACATCCAACCCGTGTTCGGAAAGTACGGTGCTATTAACTCGATCACTGAACCAGGTTGATTTATTGTAACCCTACACAAGAGCATGGTTGTACAGTCACCGCATGCGCACTGCAGTTTAATTTTGTATTTTAAAGAAGCGGGAATTAGTCTTTTACTGTTCTCCTAGTAATTTCATCCATATTATATACATTATAAATGCGAAAGTAACTCTGTCTGTCTGTCTGTTACTTTTCACGCCTAAACGGCTGAACGGATTTTGATGAAATTTGGTATGGTGATAGATGATAACCTAGAAATGATCATAGGCTATGAATAATCACGCCATCGTTCTTAGGGGGTAGACAGTAGGCAGATAACTAAATTGAGTTAGTGATTTTTAGTCGTTTTTGTTGGGACTTTTGCTCTTTCACGTCTAAACAGATGAACAGATTTTGATGAAAGTAGTAAGGTAGATGGTTACCTAAAAACGGATATAAGATCAAAATGATCACGTCATCGTACTTAGGGGGTAGGAAGTAGGCAGAAAACTTAATTGAGTTAGTGATTTTTTTATGGTTTTTGCTGGGAGTTTTGCTCTATCATGCCTAAACGGCTGAACGGATTTTGTTGAAAATTAGTTAGGTGATAGATAGTAACCTAGAAAAGGATATGGGTTATTAATATTCATGCTATCGTACTTAAGGCGTAGGCAGAAAACTAATTAAGTTAGTGATTTTTAATCGTTTGTTTTAAAAGTTTACCTCATTCACGCCTTAACGTCTGAACGGATTTTTATGAGACTTGGTTATATAAAGATAGGATCCTAGGCACGGACACAGGCTACTTTTTACGGCGGAAAAATACCTCATTCCCGCGGAAATCTAACGTGATCGTGTCAAGAAGCGCATGACGCCATAGCTACTGAAATGATTTTGATGTTTTTTTTTTAACTGAGTGTTACTAAGACTTCAAGTTAGTATTTGATCACTTTTCTAACTTAGAGGGTCGGGAGGCGCCATAATTTAGGGAATTTATGATAAAATTTTGATGCAACTGTTTTTATTTTGATGTGAAGTTGAGGACTGGAACACGATAGTAGGACATTGTTGCAGGGGGACTTACAGCGGGGAGAAAACAAAAAAACTTATGCGGACGAAGTTGCGGGCAAAAGCTAGTTTCATAATATAATACCACATTTTCCTGATTTAACCATAGCTATAATTACCAAATCAGTAGAATAATTCAGTTTATGAACGTTTAATTGAAAAGAAAGTACGCGCGATGCATCGAGTAACTAAACACTAATAGACGATGTTGCCAAACTGGCAGAATTGTCTGTAACAGACGCAAGCCGTAAGTATCAAAGTAGGAGCGGTAGACCAATTATCCCAAACGGAATAAAGATACGGCACAAGTTCGCAACGCCGAAATGTTGTTTGCGTAGTTAAACAGATTCTACTGCGTGAAGGCATCTCTAGGTTTTCTTTTTACTCTGAGATATGGACACTTACCGACGTGGTTGTTCCTCCACCATATAAAGTGTATCAGGTATATCTTGCATGTATCTGGCCCTCCTCATCCTCATCATTTCGACTTCTTGAACAAGTTGGTCTTCCACCAACACCTTGACCTCATCGTAGTAAGGCATAAAAAGACGCGGTTGAATAAAAAGTCCATTGTTCTTGCCAGATCGAATCCAAGCGTTGACACGAAGATTCTCCCTCTCTCCACCGATCATGTGACTAGGAGGGGTACTTACTAGGCCCCTCCTGATCGCTTGATTCAAGATATCACTGTTGGGAGGCAGGATATGGTCCATACGAACTAAAGGCAATAAATCACAGAGTATCTCCCGTAGTTCAACGTCGCTCAGGTCACGCTTTTTAATGCCTTTTCTCGCCACAGAGTGCGCTGTGTGGCTCACTATGTTGGGCTCTGAAAATTATTATTATGTCAACGGTTTCAAAGCGAATTTTAAGAATATTCTGAGCTATTTTGCATTTTTCTTCAAATATCAGTTATAACATTCATGTACGAAAAATAATATCTTCCGACTGGCCTCCTTTTGCAGTTCTACAGACGTCCACTCTTTTGTTAAACTTCTCAATGACATTTTGACATAATTGAGACTATATCTCACTAATGACACAAACAATTTAATTCCTTAGTTCAGGAAACGATTGAGGATTATTCTTATAGATCCAGCTTTTCAGATAACCACAAAGAAAATAGTCAAACGGTGTCAAATCGCATGATTTTTGTTTTTCATCTATGAAATTGGCAAATGAACGACGTTTTAAATGATCTAATGGCTTTAGTTTCAGTGTAATTTCAGCCTTATATGACTTCAGAGCTAAATCCTTGTGTAAATTACGCCATGTCATGAACCCACCAAGTTCTTACTAATTCGACCAATGCTTTCAGTAAAACGATTATGTAAACCATAAAATTCACGTTATTTTCTAAAAACACTTTTCACAGAACGTATACGAAGCCATTTTTGTAAATGTCGTACATCACACTACTTAAATTTCAAAATACCCAGAATAAAGTGGCGACAACTGGTCATATAACTGTCAAAAGTCCGTCATATTTCGTCAAGACGTTTTTGGCGGTATCTTTGAATAACTCCCTATACAAGTCTTTTTCGACCTTATTCTTAATCTATAGGCAACAAAACATACATAAACAAACTAAATCTGCAATCTGCGCAACTCCGACGAAACATGGCGGCCGACAAATAGAAAATGAAACACGAGTTGTCGCCACTGTGGTAATATAGTCACTGTAACCCAGAAGAATTCAGTACGCCATCTATATTTTATTAATTTTGACATTTATCTTGCCAAAGATTAAAACTTAATCATACCTCTATCTTCCATCCTTCTTATGAGTTCACTTTCTCCCCACTTCAGGACAGCTGTCAAGATTTCTAATTCACTGGCTTGTAGAAATGGGCTCCTCAACACCTCGATAAGATGTGTTTTATCCAACTGCTGCAATACCGGCGACTGTGTTATAGTTTGAAACTCTTCACGCAGAAAATGCAGAGCCTGCAAAACGAAAAAAATTGTGCTTATTCTGATCTAATATCAAGTAGTGTATAATGTGATCAACATTCTTCATATAAATTGAATGCTCACCTGTCTGTGCACCCAAGCCGAGCCATAGGGCTGTCTAGCCCACTGTAAAACGGCTGGTAACGTTTCTTGAGACAACCATTCCAGGATCAAATCTTCACAGCCTTGAGACAAGATATCCAGTTCGAGAAACCGACCGATTTGAAACAGTTCCATGGCTTCTTCGATGGGTGACAACCTAGCCCTGCCCGTATGGGCCAACGCTTGGGCTTCTCCGAGGCCACCACCACAACCGTTTCGTGATATCAGATTGAGATCCACTTGATCCAGGTAAATAGCATGGAGAAGAACTCTTGCATACCTAACAGAATGGTCAAATGAATAAGAAACTTCGGAAATTCACATCAGAAACATACAATATTAAATGGATTAGAGAGAGAGGTATATTAGACAGATTTATATGCTATGTTTCTGGCGGTAAGGAGACCCAACTAAAAAAAGGAACATCTTGACACAGATTGTAAGATTTACCTTTTGGGTATCACACTTTCATCTAGAACTATCCTCGTAGGAATGTGTAATGCCCTTTCGGTATGTTCTTCTCCGCTTCGAGATCTTCGTTGCAATAAGTTCCTGAAGAATTGTGATCTTGCGGAAAGTATTGACTTATGGCAGGGTAATTCAAGTTTTGGTCTGAAAAATTTATCAAATGAGTTATAATACTCTCTTAATACACATTTCATGTCCTACCTGAAACCATATTCCGAGCTACCCGAATCAGGTCTCTGGCAGTCCGATCCGTCGGATGTGAACACCAGTGCTGCGTCTGCGTAGTCTCCAGTCTCTAATAAATAACGTAAATCGGCTTCCAAAGCGTTGGGGGTACCGAATTCCTCCCTTAGTCTTCTTAATAAATTAATATCTATATTCGTATCGTGTGGGCAAATATCGCCTGTGTATAAGTAACGAAGTAACGCTGAGAACAATTGCACATCGACCGTTGCAGTACGTAATTCTAAACATATTCTGGCACCATACCCTGGACAACCTGAAAATGTCAACAATTCACCCTTGGCAAGTTTATGTTCTAAGTTCCAAGTTCACAAATAAAAAAAAAGTTAGTTATAGTTACAGTTTAAATAGGGGTTACAGTTCACTGCGACCTTAAGGTCTATTGTGACCCCTTACAGAGCTGTTTTGGCAAAAACCTTCATAGCTCGCCTTCCAGTTCCAGAGATATAATGAAATCTAATAACTGTGAAGGCTTCAACAAGGCTAGTTCCTCACTCTTACAAGTTTCTCGTCCAAGGCATTCCCTCCTGAGGCTCGCAATGCCAAGGCATTCCGCGACTAGGCGAATGGGGGTTTCTTCCTCCTCCCCACAAAACCTACACTTGTCAGTGTCCGACAATCCCATCCTCAACAGGTGCTTCCTGAGGCGACAATGTCCTGTAAGAAAGCCAGTGAGGAGGTGTAATTGCTTCTTACCAAGATCCAGATATCTTTTGGATCCCGCTGTCTCGAAGTTCCGAAGGAACTCAGTGGAATGATCCATCCCTGGGAGATTCCGCCAGAGTTTTTTCCTCTCGGCTTTCTCCTTCTCCAGAAACTCCTTCTTATAGATACATTTAGATATACCACAGAAGGGTTCTGGACCAATGAGTGACATTTGTGCGCCCTTTTTGGCAAGTGTATTGGCCTCTTCGTTTCCTTTGATTCCCGAGTGGCCGGGAACCCAGATTAAAAAGACCTTATTTTTCTTGCCTACCTCATTGAGTTTGTTCCGGCATTCCCAGATCATTTTAGAGTCGATGACGTAGGAACTCAGTGCTTTAATAGCAGCTTGACTATCTGAGTGTATGGCTATATCACACTTCTGATAGTTTCTTTCTAGATTTATATCTAGACATCTTTCAATAGCTAAGATTTCCGCTTGAAAGACGCTCATACAGGAGCCTAGCGACAGTGAACACTTGGTGCTTGGCCCGTATATCCCAGCGCCTGCTCCTGTAGAGGTTTTGGAACCATCTGTATACCATTTTACGGTATTTTCTTTAAGATTATAGTCGGTGTAGAGATGATGATACACAGGACAAATTCGAGAGCGTTCAAAAAGTATTTTAGTCGTTTAGCAACCAATAAATACCTGCAAAGAGATCTCTGAAGTAAGGACATCGTGCCGAAAGAAGGGCCCTGTGAATAGGGAAACAAGCTCCCCTGTAGACTAGATCAGCATCCGTACAATACTTAAAGTCGTACAAGGCCGATAAGTCTTGCTTGAACGTAGCAGCTGGTGGCCTTGCCAGTTCGGCCTGAACACATAAGTCTTTTAGAGCGGCAAGTGCTTCGTACTCCTCAAGAAGGGCAGCTATTTCCAAGGCGCTCCAATCACTGACCAACTCCCTAAGCATTCGACCATGATCGCAGGCCTTCGATGACCTCCTACGTCGAATCAACTTCTTCTTCAACGTTGCGAAACCGGTCACCTTTTTCTTCTTCTCCCTGAAATTAATGATAACAACATTCTATTCAAAAATTCTGGAGAATAATGATTGAAGTAAAACACTTAGTTTAATCCAAATTTATTTCTTCACGACATATCTGTTTTGTTGAATTACAGTGGAACTTGCCTATAACGAACGTCTGTATAACGAATTTCGTACAAGACATTGCACCTTGAATCCAAATTCCATGTTAAAAACACTCTCTAAAACGAAATAAATTCTCTCTCTAACGAAAAATTCAAAGAACATCACTTTTTGAATGGGTATTAGTAAGAAGGTATAATGGTGGGTTTTTTCAAAAAATTTTCCGGACGTACGTAATAAATCCTGAACATAAACTAAAACATTACGGTGGGCAGAGAGATCCTTCTGAAACAGTTTTAAATACACCCCTGGCTGTTTGGTTTCAAGATAATCCTTACGCTAGTGTGAAAAGTTGTGCGAAAATATCTAAAAGCAAGTGCTTAAGTTTGAATGATAAACTTAAATTTATCAGTGAAGTCGACCGCGACATTGCCGACTATAGAAACGAAATTCCTTTATAACGATTTTTTTGTGGATTTAGCACTTTCATTATAGGGAAGTTCCACTGTATTTTTGACTTCTTCAGGTGAGTACCGTTCTCATACCAAACAATTGCAAACAAATAATTGTGGTTTGAAAATTTTAAATTTTTTCTGGAAAATAATTTGAAAATATAATAATGGTCTAGTGTAATTCCATTTCCAAAACATCTGATGTGACTGTCTGACCCCAATAAATATTAATAACACAGACTAATGGCCAATATATTGAAGATTGGCTATAATCCAAGAAAAAAATCAGTGTCCTACATTCCTGTAAATACTGTTAAAAATTAATTCTACTGGCTTTGTTTCAACTCCATTAAAAAGGTGAAATGTCCACCTTTGGAATTTACCATATATTTGTATATTGAAATCAGTTTTTTTCCGAAATTTGGTAGTCCATGAGTAAAACAATTTACGAAATTAATTTTCAAGCGAAACAAAATGAAATTAAAATTTTGTCATCTGAATTGAAAATGGAATTTCTGATAAAACCAATTGTAACAGGCACAAGAAGTACCATAATTTACTTTTGTGTTCATGGTTTTGTAGCTATTTACCTGCAGCAATGCACATGTACCGCAAATTTGAAATATGTACTGAATTTACTGAACAAATCGTTGCGTTATCACTGACCTTATGAGAACTCCTATAGAAGTGGCTGAGGTTTCGTTCAATCCCATCGCTGGATCTACACCTGCAGCTGTGGAAGCATTTACACCCATCCTGAGCACAAACTCTTCAGTCATACACTGTTCGTTTTCTATACCCCACCAGCTGTGCTGCAGTGCACAAGGGAACAAACAACTGAATAGGTTCATTGCCGACCCAGACCTTGGCCTGGCGAACAGACATTGTCTGGAAAAAACCAACTACGTTACACTCGATATTGAGTATACACAAAATCCACTTCAGACGAATCGAATTTAAATTCAGATTAAGATATTTGCAATAGTCCAGGTCTTTATTACAACAATTAAATCACTAAAATCTTCAGAAATGTCATTTCAGTAAAGTATTTTTCATAAAAGCTAGTAAGAAATTTTTGAAATACTTAGCAGCATGAAGTTAACTGGTTTAGAAGAATTTCAAACAGTATTTTTGACAAGATTTCATACAACATGAATCCAGAAAATGCCGCCTTGTTTTCTTTTCAACAAAGTTGTTTCCAATAAGAAAGGTCAAGTCAAGTGAAGTTTCACACTCTCTAATTTTCTCATAGGATATTGTCCTATTTTAATAATACTGCTGTCAAAATACAGCAAAAACCTAAACATTTGGTATATTTACGTAGCATTATCTTCCTTTGGATATTCCAGCATTTAGGGGAAGAGTTATTAAGCTTAATTTTGGGGTTTACATTCATAGTAAACAAAATATTGACATTTCCAGAGGAGGTTAGCTAGTTCCAGGATACTACAATCCCTATATTTACCTGGGCGTTGAAAATTCTTTATCATTTCCGAGAGATTTGGGACTCTCCTATAGATTCTCACGCATCCAGGGAAAATAAAGTCTTTGAAATACATCATAACAAAGTAGCCATGTTATAGTCCGAATGGCAAATAACAATTACCCACTCACTGCCACATGAGTTTTTGAAACTGATGTTAATCATGTACAAACTACATTTTGTTATTACTCTCGAACTTGTCGAAATTTATTGATGATTCCTCAATATGTATACGAAATATCATGCATATATTCGACCAACTCCTGTATTTTCTCCATTGCTCTTTACACTTTACAACTTTTACAGATTTTGCAACATCGCAACTTCATTTCACCTATATTGGCATTTATCGTCCATTTCAATCGAAAGTAGGTCGAACCACGCACAAAGAACCACAGAAATAAATTATTTAAATCATGGTGTAAGAATACATTATAAAGAATTTCTCGTACAATACACTCTCAATTTGATCAATATATCATTACCCGCACAATAATAGTAATACGTACTGATTTATTGTTCAAATAATGGTATTGATCGAGATCAAGAGAAGAGCACCAAAATCATTGTGTGAACCTGCCTTAAGATTTTTTATTTTTTCTATCGCCGTAGTTCAAATGACTGACAGTTACTGAAAGTTAAGGTTAGCAAGTTTGTGGCAATTTTCACCTGTTAAATTTAATCTGTGCATGTAAATCAATAAGAAAACAATTAAACAGATAAATCAGGATTTCTTCAAACACTCATGATTGTATTGGTTGACACATGGAATAAAACGACAGAAGCAGTCGTAAATTTTGCAATATTAATTAATTTAAGTCTTGTGGCCTTCAATAAAGGTTGTCAGGCAATAAAAACTTTGTAGGGTAGAAGTTGTTTTAGTAATCTAGAATTCACTCAACTTTATGTATGAAATATGTCTGATACTCTAGAAATAAAGCTATTGTAGGAAACAAAACTACAATATCTGATTGTCCAGTAACTGACCCAGCTTCTACTGTTAAGGTGAGAAAACATGTAATTAGGTTACATATGTTACCTGTTTTAATCACGTGATCCGTTTTGTTATTTGGGATGCAATTTATAATTTCAAAGTTATTTTACACATTTATTGAGAATAAGTAATTACTAATAATCCTTTTTTCGAAGGCCATAACAAAATCGGATGATAAAACATTCTCATCTGAAGCTGTAATATTTTATATTTTCCATATTTGAATGACGGTCTGTTTTAGGGTTTAGAAGAATCAAATGCTTTCATCTCCAGGTCTAAGTTGGTAAGATATACATGCAATTTGAAGTTATGTGTATGCTTTACCTTCTTTAGGTCTTTTGATAGAATATGAAGTTCAATTTCTTGAATTAGATCCTTACTTCAAGGAAACCCTACTGAAGAGTAATGTATACAATATCTATTAGAATTATGGTAAAATTGACTATTCTTGTAACATTAAATTTTTCCATTGAATTAAGGATCTCTGTGAATCTGCATGGCGAAGTAAATGCTTTTGAATGGCCTTAGTTATTTCTTTAGGCTATATTATGAGAAAAATCAATTTTGTTCACTATTTTCATTAATCAAGCTTGTTCTCTAATTAATTTCGTTAACTGGATGCTGAATTTATATATTTCATATTGTTGGTTGAAATATTGGCACTGAATAATAGATTCAACAAATGATCTCTAATATTGAATGCATTATTTCTGAATTTAATTGTATTTTTTACAAATATCTGAATATGTTTTTGGGTGTTTCTTCAATATTCAGATAATAGGTACTCCATTCAATGAAATTAAAATTTAACAACTCCTAGAGTGACTCATTGTTTAATATGATAAACATTCGCTTTGTTCCAGTGTAGACATAATGTTATTTATGTTATCCACTTCCTAGAAAATAATTTGTTTGCGACACCATCTCAACGCAACAGAATGATCAATACATCCAGTAGTGTTTTATATTTTACAGTGGAAACATACATCTTGGAAAATATCAACATCAATTAGCATTCATCTATATATATTTACCTTATTATGTAGTTTTTCAAATTTTAAGTCAGTTTTCTTGTATTTGCGAATAACACTCATTATCATGGTAGTGAGATTGTTCATTCTCTTCTGAAAGAATATATATGTGACTAATTTGTGAATAATAGAACATTTGATATAACTTACATTGACTTATAACATTGAATATTGCATCCATTTTAAATCATTCAGTTGTATGAATTTTAGGACGCAAAAACATCCAGTGCTTTGAAAAAATCGAGCAGATACAGAAGTCGATCTTTGTCAGCATCGTCCACAGACTCCTACAGTTCAGGTAATCCATTGGTATAATGTACCCACCATTTTTTTCAAACTCTGCATATTGTTAGTTAAAATTGAAGTGTGTGAAATTGGTTTATTTTTCAGCATCTTGCACGGGCAGTAGTTCAGATGAAGATGATATTTCACCAAGGGAAAAAGTTCAGAAAAATTCGAGTGGGAGTTTTGACTTTTGCGTTCGCAATATTAATCAACATGCTTTCGGTAGACGAGAAATTGAGATAGCAGAGCAAGGTAAGTTTTGAGTGAAACCACGCTTCTCAGCTGAATTCTTGAATTGAGAAGATCACATTGAAGCTGACAAGTGTGAATTTTCATTTTTAATATCCATGGTTCACATTTTTAGAGATGCCCGGAATAATGGCACTCAGAAGGAGGGCAGCAGATGATAAACCGCTAAAAAATGCTAAAATTGTTGGTTGTACTCACATAAACGCTCAGACTGCTGTACTTATCGAAACTTTGGCAGCTTTAGGTGCTAATTTGAGATGGGCCGCTTGCAATATTTATTCAACGCAGGTAATCCTTCCAATAGACAATTTGTTGTTTCAGTTCAGTCTCTATTTTTTGAAAAAACTCGTCAAAATAAGTCGCAACAAAAAAATTTACATACCGATCTGGAAATTCACATCTGAAACATACGATATAGAATGCATCAGACACAGAATTCTTCCGTCTAGTTGCACAGATGAATAGTCAAGATTATCACGTGCTGTAACTGAATTAATTCCTTTGACTTATTGCAATAACCTAGTCTTGTCTCTCTCTTATCGCAGTATGGTAGGGAACCTGCAATACGTATAGAATTATTTAATTTGTCAGGCTGCCCAAAACACTCGATTCATGTATTTTTTGTTGCCTACCATACTGAATGACCTACGCTGCTCTCAACGATAAGAGTGAGACAAGACTAGAATATTCCAAGAAGACAACCGAATTCGGTGTGTTACAGCACGTGCTTGTCTCGACTATTCATCTGGGCAACTGGAGAGAAGAATTATCGGTTTGATGCATTGTATATCGTATGTTTCAGATGTGAATTTCCAAACCTGTAAATGTCTGGTATATCATGGTAATGTCAATAATGTGGGAAAATTAGAGAATTGATTGAAATTACTTATGAATATTGCGTCTTTATTAGACGATTTTTAGTTCTACACTCTGTCAAGAAAATAAGATCGAACATCCTGTATATTTTCGATGGCCTGTTACAGAATGAAGTAGCTGCAGCCCTAGCAGAAGCAGGTTTTTCAATATTTGCTTGGAGGGGAGAAACAGAAGAAGATTTTTGGTGGTGTATAGACAAATGTGTGAATGCCGAAAATTGGCAGCCTAATATGATTTTAGATGATGGGGGTGATGCCACCCATCTCATGCTCAAAAAATATCCTGCTATGTTTAAAATGATTAAAGGTTAGTTACAAGCCAAAAAGAGCAACTTCTTGAACTACTAAGTTGTAAATTTTTCAGGTATTGTTGAGGAGAGTGTTACAGGTGTCCATCGACTATACCAATTAAGTAAAGCAGGAAAACTAACCGTCCCCGCAATGAATGTCAATGATTCTGTTACCAAAACTAAATATGATAATTTATATAGTTGCAGAGAATCTATTATCGATAGGTAAGCTCACTCATAAATCTTCAAAAGAAACTGAAAAAAATTTAATAACATAAATTTTATTGTTGAATGCAGTTTGAAGAGGTCCACAGATTTAATGTTTGGTGGTAAACAAGTGGTCATTTGTGGATTTGGCGAAGTTGGTAAAGGCTGTTCCCAAGCCTTAAAAGGTTTAGGTTGTGTCGTGTATGTCACAGAAATTGACCCAATCTGTGCACTTCAAGCTAGGTTAGTTTTTAAAGATCTAATTTTTGAACGTTTATTGTTATAATGAACATATTCGTTACAGTATGGATGGAAATAGAGTTGTTAAGTTGAATGAAGTTATTAGAAATGTAGACATTGTTATAACTGCCACTGGAAATAAAAACGTTGTTACAAGAGAACACATGGATAAAATGAAAAATGGCTGTATTGTTTGTAATATGGGCCATTCTAACACGGAAATTGATGTTGTAAGTAGTCGAATTTCTTATGTCCATTATGTATATTAACTTCATCGAAGTATCCACTTTTTACTGACAATTAAGTACAGTGGAACTTTCCTATAACGAATTTGTACAAGACATTGCACCTTGAATCCAAATTCCATGTTAAAAACACCCTCTAAAACGAAGTAAATTCTCTCTATAATGAAATATTCAAAGAACATCACTCTTTAAATGGGTATTGGTAAGAAGGTATAAGGGTGGGTTTTTCCGAAATTTTTCCAGATGTACGTAATAAATCCCGACCTTAAACTAAATCATTACGGCGGGCAGAGAGATCCTTCTGAAGCAGTTTTAAATACACCCCTGGCTGGTTGGTTTCAATCTAACCATTACGCTAGTGTGACAGTTGTGCGAAAATGTCTAAAAGGAAGTGCTTAAGTTCGAATGATAAACTTAAAGTTATCAGTTAAGTTGGCCGCGACATTGCCGACTATAGAAACAAATTTTCTGTATAACGAATTTTTTAAGCAGATTTTGCGCTTTTGTTATAGGGAAGTTCCACTGTATTAAATGAACCAAAATTAAACGATAGAGATATTCGGCATATTCTAATTCGTGTGGTTTCTCATCAAGAAATTAATAATTTACGAATTATTGAATGGAATATTTTTCTTATCTTTGAAACTATATAAACATATTGTTCAGTGTTGACGAATTTGCCAGATTTTAAGTTTGATCATAGTGTGTGTTTACTTGAACTGGTTTTGGATTTACAAGTGAATATTGAAGAATCTCATTACAGAATAGTCTGAGAACTCCTGATTTGACATGGGAGAAAGTACGGTCACAAGTTGACCATGTTATTTGGCCTGATGGTAAAAGGATTATATTGTTGGCCGAAGGTCGGTTGGTTAACTTGAGTTGCTCAAGTCTTCCATCTTTTGTTGTTTCTATCACTTCAGCTACGCAAGCTCTTGCCCTCATTGAACTTTTTAATGCACCAGTTGGCAGATACAAATCTGATGTTTATCTGCTACCAAAGAAAATGGGTAATTCTTTTAAATGACTCTTCTCTTCACATTAGTTAATGGTGATGTATGGCGAGCATGACTGACCTCTTATAAATGTAGCAACTTGCACATTATTAGCAACTAAACTTGATAGTCGATTTGATTTGCACTTGGATATAGTTTAGTCATCTTTTCTGCCTTAAACTTTTATTTTCCTTCTTTCCTATGTCTTTCTAATTATAAATCAACATTATGCAATTGCGATATGGGCTATTGATAACACATAAAGTTCTTGAGCATCTCTAGTCACTTGCTTCATTAATTTTCAATAATTATGCAAATTTAAGTTCATTAGCACATACGTAGGGCTTGTTTGTTGAATTATGATCTGAAGGATATATTGGCACAGTGGTTGGCTTTATTTCCTTCTCAAAAACAATGGTTTAATCAGTTTTTGTTTGAATGTTTGAAAGTTTTTTCATTTGGTGTATGATTTTCTTCCAGATGAATACGTAGCGAGTTTACATTTACCTACATTCGATGCCCATTTAACTGAATTGAGTGATGAGCAGGCCAAGTACATGGGACTTAACAAAGCTGGACCTTTCAAGCCTAATTACTACAGGTAAATAATTAATTAGATTATAGCATATTAATTAATAAGTATTATTGACACATTCTTTTCCGAGAGATGAATATTTGAATTCTTTTGCAGGTATTAATTATAGACACGTTGAAGAATGACGAAAAGGGTAAAATATAAGTCAATGTTAGAGGCAATCGACTAGATGATGAAAAAACAATTTTTGCAGTATTATGTTCTAGGTTATTGTTGATAACTTGAATTTATTATAATTAATTCAACTTGACGCTATTGTTATTAGTTATTGTTAATAATTGGAGTCTTACTTTGATCAAACACATGTTTTATTTCATTTTTCCTGGCATATGGTTTCAACTATTCAAAATACAATAGGATGAAATAATACTTTCATTTAACTATGTTTTATTGTTAAACATCGAAACACAAACGAAACTATCTGAAATTCTTATTTAACAAATACAAAAACTATTAAAAATATCAAGAAGTCAATAACAAAAATTAAACGTCATTCTTGGGACACACCAAAAAAATGGATGATAATATGAAGATAAACGAAGGAATTTATCGCTGGTAATTATCGTGACATATAATTTCCAGTCCAATAAGATATGGGACTTTCTGAGAATAGCTGATAAGTTGGTCCATTGCTGAAACAGTCAAAACAATCAATATTGTGGGAACTAAAATAAAAAGAACCCTTGGAAAAATATCATGCGTTATTCATGCAAAAGAAAAAACATGCACTATACTACAATTAGGAATAATTTTTGGAAATACAAGTTGAAAACTAGCGTTTCCTTTCGAGAAAATTCTCACAAAGGGCCACCATTTCAAGGGCGAATTCCTACAGTTGAAAAAAATGTTTTTCGGGATATTTTGATTGGAAATTCAAAATGCGCATGACCGAAAAGTTCAAAAATGAGTCGAAGTCAGTTTGGATATAACGAATATATTTTATGGAACTTAAGATTTATCCAGATTATTATTGATTTTTTTTGTCTATCTGATTGTTTTAGAATATTTTCAAAACTGAACATGTGAGTGGGTTCAAATTACACATTAAGGTGCTCAATGATGAACATAAAGACTTGTGATACATTTCATGAGGATCTTTCTAATGTAAAATCTAAATATTTCAATTTTGTGACGGAATGAAATATGAATTTGAGCGTAATAGCTTCCAAATTCACGTCAGCGCTTTCCTAAATTATTAAGCCTTCACTCCATCTCATGTTAATGCACGGTAAAGCTTATTTTCCGTAAACTATATTTTTACTCTTGATATTTTAGTTTGATTACATAAATAAAATAATATTTTTCATTCAATCCTACATATGTTAGCGGCGTTTCGAGAACTATAAGTACTTACCCCTGATTTCAAAAAGAAAATAAAAATAATCGATCCGAAACCAAAAAACCTCAAAAGAAACCAACAAAAAATGTTTTCCTGGACTACAAGAATAGCAACCTATGAAGCATAAGAGTCCAACAATTTGAGAAAAAAAAAGAAATCACTCAGAAAATAAAAAGCCTGATAAAAAAAAACAAATCTGAATTGACAAAAATAAAAAAAAGGAATTGGATCGAAAAAGCAAATGGGGGTTTTGACTTGTACTCAATATAAACGTAGCTTTTATACTTTATTGTTATCGAGTTTTCAACATGGAAAAGTACAAATATTGCATTACATCGACTTTTAGCCTGGAATACACAACAGTATCTTGTTATTCGTTCTATGTTTTAGCAACAATACCAAAGTTATTGTTGCACTTAAAAATTGGCTAGTTTCCAGGGTTATCTTTCTTGACGCAGCCAAGACTATAACCTCTAGAGCTTAACTGGTAACCATCTTCAGTAAACTCCAACGTTCAACCATTCCATCAATCTTGAAACCACTCAAATTGTTCTTGAATTTCTTATTTTTCTGTTTTTTATCGTTATTTTATTACCTCAATCAGGAAGCATAACTTTAATTTCTTTACATTAATAATTTACGATGCTGAAATTTTATTGTATGTGTGATATTTTGTTTGTTTTTTGAAAAATATTTGGTTCTCAGACTTTGTCTTATATTTTTATCAAATGTTTATTGTGTCAGCTACCCTCTAAAATAACTAGACAATGAACTTTGGGGTCTACTTGAACAGGTGTTTGACACCAGTATGTACCAGTTTCTAGCTTCTAGATTAAATGAACTCATTAACAGAACAGTTACTGATCTTTACTATCCAACAAGCTGATATCCAGCTTACACAGCCATCCCAAACAGAGCAGACATCTTTCACATCAAACTCATGAATCTGAACTAAACAATATATGAATGATCAGTCTACAATGAGCTAAATACTAGTAAGCCTCACTACACCCGTAACTTTAAAAACTGATGACTTTTAACAGTTTAATATCATTTACAATTCTGGGTTTCAAAAAGATTGCTCATTATTGAAAAAAATCTTCAGACAATATTCTACACAGCAATTGGAGTATTGAATTTCGTACATTTTATTATTAGTGATATCTAGCGTTTATAAGTGAATGTTGTGCAAACACGTATTTCACAAATAAATCCTTGGTGTTTCTTACGATTGTAGGAAAATGAACTTAGCTATGAGTATGTTGAACTGCAGTTTCTTGATCACAAATTCTGTTTAACTTGATATATATATATGTGCATGATTATATCGACAATCGGTTTAAAAATGTTATATTGATTGCAACAAAAAAATTTCACACTATTATTCAGTTCAGTTTCCTCGATTGAATATACCGCTCGCGTTTTGAACATCGCTTAAGAAGCCTAAGCTGATATGGTAACTGCTTTTAGCTGTTCAAAACACGAGCACGATGCGGAGATATGTGCAACTGTCTACTTCGACTTTTTCACTATAAACTGCCTTAAATTGTAGGAATTCCCATATCGAATCGGTACAAGAAGTCATGGGTTCACCGTCATATGAAGGTAACGCGATATGCTCTCAACATTTTTACAATAAGGAGGAAATCGTTGTTAGTTCGGCAAACGGAAAAACACCTATTTATTCCAAGAAAATTTCATTTCAAGCGTGTTGAAATGAAATTTTCCTCGAGTGTGTAGGTAGAGAATTATTGTTGGAGGCTAAAAAAGAAAAATCAAGTCGAGATGAGATACCCTACGCAGTTGTATGGAAGTTGAAGTAAAGGTGGCATTGAACTCAATGGAATTCTTCTCCCTACAAGGTACTGTCAGAGGTCGTCACTGTACAAACCTTGCTCTTAAGTTTTTTTCAATTATTCTAAAGCTAGGAATTTTGTTAATAAGAAATTTCTTATAATAAGTTATTGCGTGAATTACAGTTGAGATACTGTACTTCCTAATATATAACCTCTGTACATATACATTTTGTATTTGTATCAATAAGTTAAAAGTATAATAACCACGGTGCATTATCCAATAAAACGTTCTGTCCAAAATTTTGAAATTCCACTTGAAAACATGACAAATCCACCTAGAGATAATGAAGAATTAAGAATTTTGCATTATTGCCTTTTTCTCATTTCTTTGGTCACAGCCACAGGCAGGTGAGATTCATGAAAAAACTAAGCCACGCCTAAAAAATCGTGAATTGTAGTGGTGCATACTGATTCATTGATTTAACTGAACTGAAAATATGAATCTGTGATCAATACGAAAAAGATTAACGCAATAATGCTGCTATAAACAAGTGAAACTTCCTCGTGGACCAACAATTTTGGCCAGGACGATCTTCAAGTAGTTGGCATATATATATGTATACAATATCGCCACTGATTGTTTTCCTTAAATAATGGAATGCATATCTCGTCACAACAATATTTGAGCTATGGGCCTCTTGGGGCACCAGGAGTGGACTGAGCTGAATAGCACCGTCCAAAGCAGGAGAACCGAAGTTGCTTCCTGAGAGTATCAGTTCCCTTGCTCGCAACACAACAGCTACACACATGTAGAAAGTATTTAACCGAAGAAAATATATATGTTTGTAATGTAACATAGGTACTGAACTATCTTACATTTACACTATAGATCTACACAATACACAAAGAGATATTCCTTATGTCGAAAAATACGTAATACTTGTACGTAATCATTATAATACATCTGAATTATATCAATTAATATCATATACATATCAAAAGAGACAAAAGCATTTATCTGAAAGCGTAATAACGGCTAGTAATTAGTTTAAATAGAAGCCTAGATGTTAAAACAAGCAATGTAGTGATGCCCACATATTTGGTATTTAATAATTATCATTTTTATAGATCGTTGTTCTGTAAAATGGAGTTACACTATATTTTTACCATTAGGCCAGTTTAACCTTTCCACCATTAATTATAAACAATTCATTTAATAAACTGTTACCTAACAAATAAACGCCAAACAGCAAAAAATGACGATGTTCATAGAGATGACTTCCGCTCAATCAAGAAAATAAAACCTCTCATGTCTCTCTTTTATCTCATTCCTAATTCACGAATATCTTCGCTTTTTGACAGAACAATTTGTAAAATGGGCAAATGGTTTGAATTCAGTTTAGCAGACATTTTTCGATAAGTCTTTTTCATTTACTCCTCAAATTTACATCATAATAACTGCATTTTGCCTTTCATGTACACACCTTTATAAAATTTTTCTGAACATCTAAATATCACTGAAGACGAAATAAGGACAAGTATGATCTGGGGAATATAATGAGAGAATACCAAATAATTTACAAGTGTTGGTTCATTTCATCACAGAAGTTCTACGTGTAGCAGATATTATTTAAATATGCGAAGTTTTTTTCAACCGATCAGTGGAAATTACTAATCCAATCATGCAGATATTGGACGGTCGTCTAATGTCTTCGGATACAAGGATTATGTATGTGAATCACAATACTTCCGATCTGCTTGTTACACATTTTAAATTGAGCTAAAACGACGAATGGGAATCATGGGAAGGTCTCTCTTTCCAGTTCGCAAATGACATCATTCAGTATAGAAGCAAACGTTCTCATACGAAGAATATTCAACATTCAAAATATTCTGTTCGACAGAAGGTCTTTCGAATGATTCTGTGCGAATAGATTTCGACTTTTTGGAAAGAAGAGAAATGTGCGTATCAATTGTGCATGCGTTATAGCCGATATAAACTAATAAATTGTGAGTCAACATCTGGAAAATACTTTCGCTAAAGGTAAAACTGAAAAAAACAAGTAAAATCAAATCATAAAAAACTTTAATTATGAGTTGAAACGAATAAACCAAACAGTTTCTTCAAATCAAATAAATAGAAAATTAAAAAATACAATTCTGCAAACCAAACCTAAAAAAATTGCGGTGTAAGTAAGGATCGAAATAAAACGAAATTGAATCGAAATAAAATAATAAATAACGAAGATCATTTGTATCATGTTTGATAAAAAATAATGTACTTTTCGACTCAGACAATCGAAACCGAGAAGTACAGTATTTGCCTTGGACTCACTGAAGCTCTGTCTTTTAATATTCCATGGCATATATCAAACAAAAACCGCAGTTATAAGCAAGTGAAACCAAGAAAAAATCACAAACACACTAAGAGGATAATAGAACCACGATTCATTGTAACAAAAGGATTAAATTGATAGTTTTTTAAAATAGATTTTCAACTGCGATTCTTATTTGTTTCCAAAATTGGTACTGAAGATGGATCTTCTTGGTATTGATGATACCAAGTAGTTGAAGAAGCATCCTCAATTTTAAATATAAATATATCTATATATATCTTCTTTTATTATGGACTATAATCTTTGGTTGTTTTAGAGTTTGGTAATCACATTTGGCGACTCAAATAAAATAAATCAATATTCAAATAAATCTGGATTGGAAGTAGTAATAAATCGTTTTAAAATATTCAAAATTCACCTGAGTATTTTTGGTTTTGAAATGATTTTGGTGCATAACAAGAATGGAAATCCATTGTGTTACAATGTCGGTCCACAAAGCGAACACAATAAGACTTTAGTGACAGCATGGTTCAGCCCATCAAGCTTGATAAAGAACAGAACATTTGAGGGTTCAGCATGAAGTCACACTACGACTAGCTCATTTTGTAAATACTCGTTAAATTCCACAATTCACTACATATAAATACATAAATTATACTAAACTGATTATAAGTAATACACCATGATCTTACACAGAGTGCAGATATAATAATAAATACTATACGAATAATTAAATGTTTATATGTATATAATAATACTTAGATTTCTTTGGGTAGTTTTCAAAATAATGACAAAATCGAATGGTGATGGCACAATGATTACAAATCAGATCTAATAACGTTTGCTATAGGAAATGCGAATGCACTTTTGACTAGTTTCGTAGGTAAGTACTTAACTTAAGAGAGTAGAGATGCGTTGAACATCGTCGCGCTTTCTCGTCCTTAAAAACATTTATTTATATGACATTTCACTTTTTGTGCCAGTCCAATAGGCTGGACTTGAGATTAGATATGCTCGCTAAACTGTACACATTAAACCCTAGTTGAGATTTTGGAAAAATGCTAAAAAATATGAGAATGCTTTAGACCCAAAAAATGACAAACCAGGTTTTCACTGAAAACCTGAACAAATTTTCAATAACATTCTAGCTGCAACAGTAAAACATGCTAGGATATCAATAAATATCAGAGCCATATTATTTCCGCATACATTTTAGCATCAACCATAAATTTTGTTCGAGAATACGCAACGATTAAAAACGCATTGGAGACGGCCTGACATCAATTTTTTGGCCAATCTATGTTGTTTTGGTCTTGTTCGTTTTGAAGCTAACCTGTAGCACGCGATTACCAAGCGTGTACCCATTTAGTGACTGAATGGCAACAACTGCCTCATCGTAGTTTGTCATCGTTACGAAGCCGAATCCTTTACATTTGTTGGTTTGTAAATCGCGAATCACTTTTACGCTCTGTACGGCACCGAATGGGCCGAACAGTTGCCAAAGAACATTCTCCTCAGTTTCAGGAGCTAAATTATATACGAAAATACACCACCCCGAGCCGTTCATGGCATTACCAGGCAACATTGAATTGGTTAACAGATCACCCGCCAAAGGAGAATATCTGCAATGGAAAAACAAATTATAGATCGTCCACCAACATCGAACAGACACAGACACAAACAACAATTGCAGAATTTTGACAGAAACAACCTCAGAAATTTCCACAAGAAACTACAATGCAACCAACACGACCAGAAAATCTGCTACGAATACTGATACTTCAATGACACTCCCCTAGATACGAGACACTCGACAAAACAGCAAAGATTCAACCCAACTTTAATATACTTCGATTTTCATCATGTTCTCATCTATCTTATACTCTATCATTTTGATCCTTCCAAATTTTTTCAACAATTATGAATTAGTTTCTTCGATAGAACTCAAATCGTGTTAAAAGAATAAATTTACAATGGGCATTTTTATAGCTATCCAATTATTCCATTGAAATCCCAAGTAATTAATTCTCAATCAAATATTGAAAATGCTTTTTCTATACTGGTAAGTTCAAATGCAATGATGACGTAAGAGCAAGAATAATTAGTGGGGGATGATAATTCACAACAGGGTGAACAGAGTCAACATTCAACCAATGAAATGAATGCTAAAGCGTACGTCACACTCAACCGCCAATAGAGGAGTACTTAAAACACACCGAAATCACTTCACTTCCCCTTTTAAACTGAAGAAGCATATTTCGGAGATTTCAATAATTTTTTCTCGAGAACATGACTATGAAACAAAAACCGGATAATTGCTATGCTTTTCTGAGAGTTCATCATTGAAACTTATTCGAAATGATCAAGATGATAGCTTACCAATGTCAAAAAACAGACAAAATCAAGGTACACCAAAACTGAATCTGAACGGACTTCAATTGCCAAGATCTTTCGTTATCGTAAGTGAACATCAATTACATTTTCTATTCATAATCGACAAGGGTATCTACTTGGATGCACCATCGCATTTTCACGTGATACTTTAGTAGCATATATTTGTCTTAAAAGCAAGAAGATAAATAAAAAAAATGGACTGTGCCAATCGACACTTTCCGATTTTCATGCGAATGAAAAAAATATTGAAATTTACCTGAATCTTCCGGTTGGGTGGTGGATAGGTCCGGCAAATCTTCTGGTAGTTTGTGGGGTGAGGTACGCTGCTAATGGAGGAATTGATTTATTGTTGTTGCTTGGGTTGTTTGCGAATTTAACAGTAATCGGTTCGGTGGAACCTTTTGGTATTGTACCGTTCAGTTCTTGGATTGCACGTTCTGCTTCTAATCGCTGATCAAATCTGATGAAGCCGACTCCTTTAGAAAGACCTGAATAAAGTTAACAATAACAATCTTTATTTTCAACATGGCCCTAAACCATTGCTTCTGTATGCTCCTAAATAAGAAAAATATTATCTGCACAGGTGTTAGTAATTTTTCGAACAACCTGTATATAAAATTGGTACTAAGCAGTAGAGCATTCAAGCATGTGGTCGAGGCAGGGCCATAAATTGATTATAAAATGATATGAGAATAAAAAATTCTTCAACTATATTTCACAATAATAGAGGAAAACCATTAAGTGTCCAACTGCCTAAAAAAACACCGAAAGTCGCTTCCCTTTTTTATAAAAAAACTTTTATTCGATAGCTTAAAACTCAATAAGCAATTCTGGAAATATTAGATGTCCCAATGCCTATGAAGATTTATATAAACGTTTTATTCTTAAGTTGGCAATAAACTGACTACAAGAGGTCATGTTTACCAGATTCTAACCTCAATTTCTTCGTTAGACAACATTGATGAAAACAGAATAAAAATTTATTGAAATCTTAACAGGCCTGTGCGACATCTAATATTTTCATAATACAGTTATTGAGCTTCAAGCTTTCGAATAAAAATTAATTTATAACATAAAAAAGGAAGTGGTTTTCGCTGTTTTTATGCAGTTGGCCACTCTAAAGTACTCCTCTATTGAATTTGTTGAGAGAACCAACCAATTTTAACAATTTAAGAAGATTTGCAAAACATAGGTGGTAATTTTTATTCTCAAACGAAAAGACAGGTCTCCGAATGTTTGTTTTGAAACCTTGGCTAGCGTTGTATGTGTAAGGTGTGAAGTGATTGCTCTGCTCTTTCAACTGAAAACAATAAAGTAGCAACTGAAAAGTACATGCTATGATGCAGAATCACAGATCGTGTGTTAAATTATAAAAGAAAGCCAATGTAAAACTGAACGAAATAAATAAAAAGACACAAAAATATACAAATTCAATAAGAAACAATATAAATTTTCACGAAAACAAAATTTTCGTCACTTTATTATTGGGGGTAGAGGATAATGCATATTTCAATGTAAAATGTTCAGTTGTTCCAAAATATTTGCATTTTGAACAAATAACGGAGTCATTTTTACACTGAACATAAAGCACTGGATTTTCCGTTCAGCCTTAACACTTCCTTTTATTAATTTTTTCGATTATTTTTGTCCGGCTCTCTAAATCATCGTAAACAAATTTTCAAAGTTGATCTACATCATAAAGAAATCACATGGTGACACGACAAAGATCCAAATTCATCACAGAGGAAAAATCTCCGAAGGAAAATAATAATCAATTCATCGGAGATTGGAGTTTTGAAATTTTTTACAGTGTCTCCATTTGATTATCTTTTCAGTAACTTAAATTGTTTTGTATGTTCTTTTTGAAAGTACTGAGAAACACTTAACTGGTCTTACGTATTCAAATTCCAAAACAGAACAACCAGATAGTGATGGTGAAAAATGAGTGGTGTTGAATTTGAAGTAAATGTGTTAATTAAATTGTAGAATTATGGGTACGTACCAGGCAAATTTTCTCCGTCCCCATGACAAACTGACGTACTAGGAAAAAGAAGAGAAAACGAAAAATATAGGTAACAGTTGACAAAAAAATTCAACGACCCAAAACACCTCGGGTGATCTATTCGGACAACCTCGGTGTTGAAGGTCGCTATTAAAAATTGCAACAATAACTATAACATTAAATAAAAACTACGCTTTAAAAAAATATAACTGGATGTGATAAACAAACTGCAAAGATGTTATTATGTTTACTGTATGTATATGATGTTTTTGGAAGTTAGCAACTAGGCTAAAATTTTAGGTAATAACTTCTTATGGAATTCTATTATTCCAACTATTGAAAAACTATTTTTAATTAATTATTACTCAAAAATTCTGCCTTTAATTTTTTTTAGTGGAATCATGTGGATTCTTACCAGTAATATTATCGCACAATATGCGGGAAGTGATTATACGACCGTAAGGACTGAACAAAGTTTCCAGATCTTGCTGGGTCATATTCTTCGGGAGACCTGATACATACAAATTTGCACCTTTGATTGCCTCCGAACTGGGTCTTGCAAAAGAAACCTAGAAGCGAAACTAAAGTTAGCAAATGAGCTATTCCAAAGTTTTGAATTGTTTAATTACTCATAACAAGTTGGTATGTCCAATTCATTTATGATAATATATGAATATGCATTCCGCTAATAATAATATGTTAACTGTAGAAACATGGGCGTACCCAGGTAGGGGCAGCTGCCCCCCCTAGAAGATAAAATAAACGTCAATTTTCGTGGCAAGTTTTTGTTTCAATATACCCGACCGACCATCTTCTCGAAACAGGTATGAGCTGCCCCCCCTAGCTGAAATCCTGGGTACGCCCTTGTGTAGAAACGGATAAAAACTTTTATGTCACCGCTTGAATTCTCTATATACCACACGCACTTTACGTTTAATTTTTTAAATGAATATCAATTCAAATTATACAGGGTGTTTCCTAAACATGCGGCAAAAATTCAGGGGTTGTTCCTTGGACTATTTTAAGCATGTTTTGTCCTTTGATGATTTTTGAAAAACCTCTTTGTTTCGAAGATACAGGGCGAACAACATTTTTCATATTTTTAAAATTAATAATAGTTTAAATAAAAATGCGTACCGCACTGTGTTTACTAAGTAGGTACAATTTATTTTTAAATTTGTTTAACAACATTCCAATTACTAAAAACGGCCAGTTTTTTGACTTAAAATTGATAAGTTCAGATGGTGAAGGAATACAGATTAAACACGGTTTTCATTTGAATTCGTTTTTTTGGCTAGAGGTGGTCATTTCAACAGTTTTTGTAGGTTAAGTTAAATTTCATGTAATTTTTAATAATAAAATGTTATTATCTAAAATTTTGTTTCCCCTGTATCTTCGAAACAAAGAGGTTTTTCAAAAATCATCAAAGGACAAAATATTCTTAGAATAGTCCAAGGAACAATCCCCTGAATTTTTGCCGCATGTTTAGAAAACACCCTGTATAACATTCAAACGAAATTTCTTGAATAAAAAAAATTATTTTTGCTAGGATATCTTTGAAACATGATGCAATTTTGCATCAATTTTATTAATTCTGATTAAAATGAGTGAAGATATCGCGTTTTCAATATTGAAAAAAAATCATTTGCTTGAATTTTTAAGCGAATAATTAGATAGGTACATATTTAACACACGAAAAACCCTTATATTTCAACATACTGGAAATGTTTCGATTTTCTAAAGTTTTAATATCAGGTTTATCTGCATTATTTTGAATAAAGAACATTTGATTGTTAGATAAATATTCCAGTCGTTCAAAATGTTCACGTACACGTTTTTATATATGAGACCTCGACCATTGTATTTAAGTGTAATTAACCATTAATGATTTCTATTATGCCAAGTTTTTCATTCAGTATTAATGGATTAACTTAAATGCAACTTTTGCCTCGTGATAAAACTGTAGCTGTGAAAATTTCCCCATGAAAATATGAAAAAAATGATTTCTCGAATGAGAGCAATCAGTTTTATCACACATTTAAATGTGGAATTATTTTAACTACACTTCAATCGCTTAAAAATGTTGGGAACATGCCATAATTTCATTCAGGTGATTATCAATGTCAATAAATTTTAACATTTCCCATTTTCTAGTCATTTATGCGCGCTTCTTTCAGGTTATTATCGTTACGTCTAAACGGCTACAAGCGATTAAATTAGATTATATTTAATTCTACACTGTCCGTCGTATTACTACGCATTATACAGGGTAGGTTTGAAGCTTCAATTGAAATCAATTTAATACTAGCTGAAAACCAGCTAATAATAACCAAGATATATTATTCATTATTTAAGGGTGGGTAGATTGGACGGTTAAAGAAGAAGTAAGCACGTTGTTAGATAATTCATAGATTAATTGGAATGGAAATTAGTATTTTCCTTTGATTTTGAATTTTGGAAAAGTTAGATAATGAAAATTTTTACTATTTCACTCTACACCTACACCCTCAGTTCCATCTGAAACATAAATTTATGAGGAATACATTCAAGATGGCCCAGTTGACCGCCATTTTGTCAAAATAATATATAATAATAACCAATCGAAGAAATACGTAATTAACATAACAGTAATAATAAATACTCAATATGCAAACATAAATACAAAATATTCGTAAAAAATAGATAAACAGTCCTGTAAAAATTATACAATAAAAATAACAATGAAGTCGAGACCTATTCAAGATATATACTCGATTTTTCTATATTCTTGAATAGGCTTCGGAAATAAAGAAAAAAAATATGGCGGTACTTGCCTTGATGTTTTGTTTTGCAATCTTAAACCATTCAGAGTATTGATAGCTTTTTCTGCATCTTCAGGTCTGTGATAGTTCACAAATCCATAACCAGTGATTGTCCTGCAAAGTACAGGTTGCAACTTAGGATATAATCAACCAATCGAAAGTATGATAAGTCAATCAAGCATTATTATGAGTAATTAATACATAATTGAAAACACAAAGCATTCGTTTCTGAGATGGTACGATCTATTGTTGACCAGAGCAAGAACACCCAAAGAATTTCAAACTGTAATGACTCAAGTCATATTATATTTTATTTATTGGGTCCTTTTAGATATTATGATATAGGAGTTGAATGAAATTATTATGTAAGTCAATTATACAATACAAAAACACATTAACAGTCGAAAAAAAGATTCTAAATCTCAAAGTTTAAGATGAAATATAAAAAAGATAAATTAATAGAACACAGTTGAGATGTGGGTGGATTAAATCACTGCAGTTGTCCTTCCCTGAATAACCACAAGACCATACTCTCAAAACACCCTGTATGTATAGAAGAAGTTGAGTTTGAATGATCTAGTGAAAAATTTTCATTAACATAGATTTTTTAAAGGGGGCGATATTTTATTATTCGGGAAATAGATCATATTGGGGCCTTTTATTCAATAACTTATGTATGAGACAGTTCAGTTTATCATTTTCTTGCATTTTCTGCATAAAACTATAAATTTGAGTAACATACATCGTGAAAAGTCCTAACTCACTGTTACATATTGAAAAAAATATTCTTAACTGAAAATTTTGAAGGTTGTTGATAATGTTAGGAAAATTTGTTGAATATAAATTAGTTAATGACACTATTTTCTAAGGAACGTCGTTGCATTTCACGTTTTGATATATCAATGAAAGCATTAGAAACTCATGATATTGTAACTGACAACTTTTGAAGGCTGAAATCTGGTATACACAGTATTTCCATAAATGCTCAATAGGATTTATGTCTGGTAAGTCGGGTGGCTATTCTTCGTATATTTATTTGAATGAATAAACAGTTTTTTTAACTAATGAGAAGGTACTTTAGTTTCTGGCGATTCTCTAGATTATAAAAAAATCCGAATTTCACGAAAAGCAGCTAGGAAATGTATCTCAACAAGCGTATCAAACCAAGTGTTCCTAGTTCACAACTCTCCTAGACTGCTGTCTCTAAAGCGAATAAAACCCAACGTTTGTATTTATAGACATTATGTATACTGATCGTTTGCCAAAAATATTTTCTCCGTAGATATTGCGAATTTTCTATCAGAAAGCAGTGAGTTATTTCCTGCTAAGATTACATTTCATTCAGGATATTCAAAGGAGAATTTATTATATGAAAATATTTATTTCTACAGCCCTTTTTTTGATACCATACATTTTATGTTAGTATCAACATTTTCTATTTGTTCAATCTTTCATATCTTGCTCTCGGAAAATATCTACATTTAAATAAATTCAATGATTATGTAATGAGAAAAAGACAGAGAAAGTAGATCAGTTTTTTTGATTAAACGTAAGGCATAACACGAAAAATTTTCTTAAACTGTATATGTCAGAATAATAGAAAAAAAGATAGTTCATGGTACTCATTGGAAATTGAGTACTGTACGTAAGAATCTTAAGTATTTAGCACATAATGTTTCTATAAACATTATGTGCTAACACATTAGATTCTATTATTCTTTTTCTATAAAATTGTAATGGCCTCAAGCTGTTTTTTAGATTTCGAATGAATAAAGACGAATGCCATTATTTTATTTTATGTATAAATTCTGAAGTTATATTTCTCCTGTCACTGAAGAAAAGCTTTCGAACGTGGCAACCGCGGGTATAAAATATCTACGTCAGCGCGCATTACAGTGACGTCATATGAGCGCGTAATTTGAAATTCCGCTTATTTTCAACATGAATTCCGTAATATTTCAGTTCGAATATTGGTGGAAAATCTAGATATTGTGTTCTACTCACCAGTAACTTTGTCCCTAATCAATTTACAGCTCTCCACTTCTCCTATACTTGCGAATAATGATCTGATCTCCTCCTGTGTCATGGTTTTGTGGCAGGTAGTTTACTATGAGATTGGTTTTAGATTCTTCCTGGCTTCCCACCTGATTAACATTGCCGCCATTTTGTTGACCAACAACATTCGAGTCCAAGCCGTTCGACATCATTTTGCACTAATTTATTTAAACAGTCGCACTTTTTTTATTCAAGTCTCTCGTTGATGGCTGCCTTTGTTTCTTATCAAAACCCCCCTCTTTTATATCCAATGAAGAGAGCTTTCTGTGTATACTTCTTTCAAATTCTATAGTAATGGTTCTTCCTTTATTCTTCGTTTGTATATAAAAATCAGGTTTTTTAAAGCTTTCGTTTCTCTTGTTTAATTTAATCACGACTTGTTCGCTTTGATTACAAAAATAACCTGCAACAAAGGAAAAAAAATCGTCAAAACTGACACATGGATCAATACGACATCAGGAGGATAGGAATATGGAAAAGTCGGTAGAACCAATTCAGCATAGCACAAAAACAATCAGGAGAAATATAATTAATATAGAAAGAAAACAGGAGATATATTGAGAAAACCACATTATTATTATAAGAACTAAGTCCTTATGAATTGTTTTTAGGCCAGCCAGCTCGCCCAGCTCTGGACACTTGTATACCATGTGTATAGTGTTCAATATTTCCCCTAGTTTCAGTTTTCTCTCCACGTATGTCTTAAAATCCGGGAATTTAGGCAAACTACTATTGTTTCTCTTCCCAGCTAGTGCGAGAAATGTTTACAAACAGTAAAATTGTTATGCTAAAAGGCGAGGTCTTATCAACAATTGTAATTATATAATAAAATTATATAGAGTATTGTAAAAATAAACTAGGTGGGAGGATGGAAACGTATCAAAAATAGGTACATTTCATTATTTATTTGATTGCGAAAATTATAATTCTAGGACAATTAGAGTTCAGACTTTAACATCAAACAAGTGCATCAGGCAAACGTATTTTCCGACAAAAACAAATTCGTTAGCCTTGAATTAAATCAATCAACTGTTCCTTCCTTCGATGTTAGGCAGCACCTTTTGCCTATTCAAAATTTGAGGAATCATCTTTTATTGAAGGAAAAGCTAAACAATTTTGTTTACCGTTTATATTTCAATAAACGATACGAATACTTATATTGCAGTTTAAATCATTTATTATTGGATTATTATAGGTATTCTTTCAATTTACATTTTTTTGAATGTTTCGTAAACTATTTTTTGTGCTATCAGCTATTTATACAGAAGAATTAGCGTCAGTTTCCATTTGATCTTACTTGCGCTAATTGTTTGGTAAGAAACTATAAAAATAAAAAAACTCACTATCTCACTTTCCTAACAAAACAATGCACGACCTCATATAGCCCAGTGTTATCAAAAGATTGAATTTTTAGGGAAAAATTGATCGTATAATCACGAATTTGTTCTCTAAATTGCAACGAAAATTTCCCATTCATAACATTTTATTATTATCTCCTTACGATGAGCTTATAATCAATTTGTTTCTTCGCCATACTTTTCAGGATTATTTCTAATTCGCTGTGGACTATGCGAACGATTGTTTCAGGTAATAAATAGAGAAGGAATCTCCAGACTGACATTAAGAAATTGTTACAATATTGCAGGGAAAAGTTCAACAGAACTATGTAAACACTCAATCGATCAATCGGTGAAACCTGCGAAGACTTGGCATTGCTTCAAGTTTCATCATGAATGTGTACTATACACTTGCATATTACCATTGTTTCAGATAACATGGGAAGCAGAAATTAGAACAGTTTAAATTTAATCAATTCAAACGATCTGAAAACGTTAATATTTCAATCTAATGTCTGTATCTGTCGAAAATCAAGTAGAATTTTTGGGGAATCCTGCTCAAAAAAATATGAAAGATTATCCTACCCTAAGAACCCTATAGGTTGAGAACAAACATAACACGGAGGTCAATAGGCCCATTCAAGAAGAATTTATTCTCACAACATTTCCAATATACATAGGGTAACAGTGCCAGGTAAGTGGCCACTTAACATTTTGTTTTAAGTTGCCAAATTCAGTCCCATTTAATCTGAGATGTCAATTTCTGACTCGTTTTTCTAGTGCACAAGTTATAGTGCTTGAAGACAACCGGGAAAAACTGCTTTGATCTGGGAAAAACGTTGAGATCCTGCGATAGTAAGGTCCAGTACGCTTCGTGGTTTCTTTCATAAAATTGCTTTTCAAAGATTAGTGTTGGTCACTTATCAGGAACGATAAAGTGCTGAAAATGCTTTCGAAATAACCTAATTTATTCCACGTGTTTAAATACACAAACCATGTCCAACAATAACTGAGCTGAAAGATTAATACTCTAGGTCTAGATGAATTGCGATAATGTTTATAGCAACACTCGAGAATAAACTATATCCGTATGCCAATATCTTTGGTCAGTCGAGTTTTACTAATATTTTATTTATAGAGATATACACATATGTACAGAATAAGAAATTCATGCATTTTCCGACTCAAAATAATGATTAATTCCTAAACGAACCTTCAAAGTGCATGTTTATTATGAATTTTCCTGACAAATCCAAAATGACATGGAAA